>BLAZ01001388.1:3805447-3807947 GCA_014633955.1 Acropora tenuis
AGCTTTCCTCATTTCTCAAAAATGGATCTGGCAGGCTGGAGCAAAATCTAGGAGAGTTGCTTTACTTAAACCATCCAGACAAAACATGAATGTTTTGAAATAATCTCACTCACTCAATTCCTTTTGTGGTCAATTTTGAGGCTCTGAGCATCAAAGTTGTGTCCTGGATAAGTCTAGAGGGATTAATTCCTCATGTGTATGATAATTTTCAATATGGGACACGCAATAACTTCCGAAACTCTATTCTAATTCTTGCTTAAAAATAAATCATTACAGAAAAAGGAATAACAATTTTCTCAACACATGTTTGGAACTGTACCTGCTCTTCTAAAGAAAGTGGAGTGCTCATGACCCAACAGGCAGTCCAACAACTTAGAAATGGGCCAGGCAACGACAAACAGCAACAACATCAGAAGTTTCACAAATCTGTCAAACACAACATGTGAAATAGATTGATGTGCTTTCTGTAATAATTATTATTGTTACTAAGACCATCGCAATGCAAAAAAAAAATTCAGTAATTATTCAGGGCAGATAAAAAAATATTAGCAGACTGGCAATCACTTAAACTCACCAGATCTAGCAACAGCTTTTTTCATTCCTCTAGTGAAGTATAATATCCTCCACCACAATAATTATCAATATTAAAAAAAAAAAAAACATGTCTCTTTGTTGACCTTTTGGTTTGATTTTGAAAGTTTGGTATTTAAAATAGTATCAACAAAAAAGGGGTTTCAAGTAAATTCACTGATTTTTAAAGCTCATAGCATCAAGGGCTCGGAGTAACTTCCATAAAACACTTACAGAGCCATTTTTGCACCAATTGCAAGACCATAACGAGTGCACAAGGCTTGAGGAATAACTCTGCAAAAAATAAAACAGAAAAAGGTACAGGCTTGCAATAAACGTTATTATTACTTTCCAAATGGGCACAGTAACAAATTCAGCAATCTGATTTGTTCTTTATCCTGTCTGGATTTTCCTATCTATGCCCACGGGCACGTTAACGTTTACCTTAATTTTTTGTACTTCTGTTTACGAAGCCATTTAAGTGCAAAAGCTTTCTTCTAAACAGCTTTTTATTAGAAAAGAAAGTTGAAAACAAAAGCTTTCTTTTCAAAAAAGATTTTTATTACAATACTAAAATGAAGAAATTGCTCTTTACAATGTTGGTTAGTTTACTGGGTCCTGAAAATGCTGCCCTTGGCCTGCAGCCTTGGGCAGCATTTTCAAGACCTCAGTTACAGTTTCTTAGTCTAAATGGACCTCCCAGCTGGCAAATAACGTGCATTTATAAATATTTAAAATAATAGCCTCTAGGCACAACTACAGAAAACATCCACTTACTCTCCAAACAATAGCACGGCAGTGACTGATACAACAATGGCAATGATAGGACTGGATATCCTGTCCATGAAGATTGGCATGGATTCCACAGCAGCAGCATTTGCTAACAAAAGTGTGACCAGCAATAGATGGTGTCTTTCTACAATTGGCAGGATTTTACTAGCATATTTCTTCTCTATTGGCTTTCCTCCTCGCTGAAGAACTTTCAAACTCAAAATATCCAAAGAGAGAAGGCCCATTGTCAAGCCAGACATTAAACCTACACAGTATGGAAAATTTAACAGTTAACATACACAGAAGTAAACTGCTATTAACACATCCAATCAGAGACCCAGAAGTCTTTCTTTGCCGTCTCATTGACAGGGATAAAGAAAAAAAAATTCATGGAGGTGATCACTCATTTGAGATCCATTTGACAGTAAAGAATCCTAAATCATGTGTATAGCTGGCATGTAGATAGCAGACTACAGCTGGCAGTAGGAAATACCTGACATTGGACTAAATAAACTACATGCCCCACAATAGAAGATGGGTTATGTATTGTATTTTAAAGTTCTTCTCCATGCTTTGCAAGATCTTTTCCTAGTTATAAAACTTTCCTCCGTGCACTTTTGCATCATCTCACGATTATCATAACTGGGTACTGTAAATATAATAATGATTCATGTTGCAGAGCAAATTGTAAAGACTTGACTAAAACAAACTCTCTTGACTAGACATGTTCACTACTTCAAAATCATACAGGTTTGTATTTACTTCTGGGGGCGAAACCGAGAATAGTTGTTCATTAGAATAGTTGTTCATTCATTTGGCAACTGACCTATTCTTTTTTCACTTTGGTATTTTAGCTGTTTTTTCCTTCAAAGGAATAAAGGGGTTTGAGAGGTACTGAAAAATGTCAGAGATGAATACCGTATTATTAAGATGAAGAACTGTGTGAAAAATTCCTCTAGAAATAGGGATACCTGGGAAGGAAAGGGTTAACCCTTTCCGTGAAGGAAAGGGTTAAGAAAAGTCTAAACTCCTAAGACATTCTCTGATAACGTTTCTTTTCTCGTGACTCACACTCATACTTTGAAGTCAAATTGCTTTCCGTTCCAGCATTCCTTCAACCAGAACGGTAGTCAGTTTAAATACTGAGGGTATGAGTTCA
>BLAZ01001388.1:3820447-3822947 GCA_014633955.1 Acropora tenuis
ACATTAAAAAAACAAATAATTTTATACATGAGGTCATCACTATTCCCATCTCAAAACCTCTGTAAACTGCACAGGACATGAAAACTGCAAAGAGTAAGGCATAGAGTGCCCAATAGTGTGCTTGCATTAATCTTAGATGGTTTTAAAAATGATGTCCCAAAAAAAGCTCAACAGCTTTCAAAATTAATATGATGAAGGCAAAAAGTCAACTACAGTTATCAAATTTTTCATTGTTATATTTACAAGTCTTGTTTAGTAATGCAAGAATATTAATCATCTTTGCTCATGAAATGGTTTTCTCTTTTCGAAATGGTCACTGGCTACTCTAATAACTAATGCAAACTTGTTGAAGGTGAAGGGGGTGATGACTTCAAACCCACAGGATTTCAAGACTTCTTATTCTTCAACGGGGCCACTGTCATATAGTTTCACAAGGCTCAAGAAATAATTATTTTCCCCTCTCTTTTGAAAACAGAGGCATCCTTTTAAGCGAGACTTATCAACAACAGTAGGTTACTACTTTCCAAAAAAAATAAGCAGAAGTTTGAAAGTGACAACTGAATTGTGCTGATGGTGTTACAACAACATCAACAATAATTTTTAATAATAATAACGAAATGATTACTATTATTGTTATTCTACTGGCACTTAGAAGGCCAGTGAAAGTTAAACAGCATAGTGTAGGTAAACAAAATTATTGAAGATCGCTAAATCAATACTGTCTGTGAAATAATGTTGTGAGTGTGTCTCATGCCAAGCAGCTGGTAACACACTTCTTTACTGCATCCCTGTATAAACAACAACAACAAAAACAGTAAAATTGGACACATTTTCACTCATCTTTTTTACACAAAATAAACAAATTCATAGAAAGCGCAGTGAAAGCTATGAAATCATTCTTCTGTATCTACATGTAACCTCATGTGCATTTCTCAAAAGCATTTTTTTATTTTATATTTTGGATGCCTTACAGGTCGCATAAGATTCTGAACATAGAGGTTGTTTGTCTTTACAGTTGAGAAAGGTGTCAAAAAGCTAATTGCTCAGTAGTCCAAAATTTTATTTGAAAACACCCTCTTGTAGCCAGGCGCATGCAGCTCACCCATAATAAAAATTATTACATGCTATAGAGTAAGTGCATGATAGAATAAAACAATGTACCTTGCAAATGGAATATAAGAAAGGCAGTACCTGAAAAACAAGAGCAAAATATTACAAGAGTATCAAAAAGATAGTAATGCTGTGGCACATTCTGTTGATAGTGACATATTTTAGACAGTGATTCACCTATGTGTCCCAAGACTTGCATTTAACCTTTATTACTTAAAGAACTGTTGAATCATGGGGTGTTAACAAAACTCAGATTTACGAGTACCCTTCCCACCTCAAATGATATTGCATCCAAGCACTGGATTGGTTTACTTAGCTCAATGACTTCATTCTTCAATGAATCCAAATTTTGGGAGGGTTGTAATATTCATGTCAAGAACTGTGACAGGTCACCATGTATTAGTTTTCAAGGGTCTCAGCTTTCTAACTGCCATTTGTATGTATTCCCATTCATGGGTGTAAACAAAAATGTCAGTGGATAAGAGTGAAGCAGCACTTTAAATTTCTAGGTCTGTTCCCCAAACTCCATTTTGGCCATCTGAGAGTTGGCTAAATAACTGCCTAAATTATGGCCTATTTACATAAGGTAGAAGGAAATTTTCAATGTGCTTTGTGATTTGTTATTTGCACTGTCAGTCAAGCATAATATACTTGTCTACCTGTTAAAGCATAAGATAATGCTAAATAAAGACAATCTCCATCACCTAATATTTGAATGAGTTTTCAGGGTGTCCCAAGTGGCTTTGGAGGTTTTGAACAATGTTTTACAACTAATGGCAAGGTGTGACTAGGGATCATAACAAAGAAGTACACAGTGATCTGAACTATGTTTGGACATAAAAATTTTATGTCCAAACATAGTTCAGATCAGTGTGTGTATCATTTAATGATACACCTTACTCTCCCTTTACCAGATCGCAAAAATCCGAAGATGTGGAAATAGTAGGAACAGAAATCTAACTTATAAATTCTGTACTGGTATGCATTAAATGTCTCTAGAATGTTGACAGACTGTGTCAAGGACATTTCCACCATGATGTGTGAGAATGCTAAGGCTTTACGGTATCTTAAATTATTCAAGTTTGAATGAAAAGGAATAGATCGCAGCATACATGAAATTAGCGTGTTCTACGGTTTTCATTTGTTTTAATTATTATTCTACAAGCTTTAGTAACGAAGACTTCCCTTCATTTTAGAATTCAAAGGAGGAGCTCAGACTGCTAAGAAATGACACACTTAGTTTAAAATTAGGATGCCACAATAATAATATTATTAATCATCCAGATTTACAAACTTTCACATACTGCTACACAACATCCTCATGTTGTTCATGGCACAATGCACTCTGGTAAGAAGTGGTACAGCACACTCTGGTTAATGCAATAAAGTC
>BLAZ01001388.1:3954105-3956605 GCA_014633955.1 Acropora tenuis
CCAGCTGTTCGAGCTGACATATTTTTCCTAAAAATTTTTTTTTATGCAATCCAAATTATGTTGCTGCATTTATAATGTTTGTTGATGTTGTGTTTTAGGAAGCTTTTAGGTTCCTTTAACTTCACAACTGCGGTGTTCCTTCCAGCCTTAATATCATCTGTTGTGGCCATATTAATTGAGAAAAAAGGAAGGAGAAGTACCCTTGCATTGTACATGACAAATTTGGTAAGTTACTTACTGGCCTGGAAAAATGTGAATTCCTCTATCCATGTCAGTCATGTGGAAGGGAGTCTACCGGTAAATTCCTCTGTCACCCAATATTTCAATGAGGGAAACCTTCACATCTAAACTCGTGCCTCAAATTATTTCAATCTTTCTTATTTTTATTTTGAATTCACATGGTTGTTCACAATGAGCAGTTTAGTTTCTGGAGAAACTGTGCTGCTTTGTGGTTGGGGAGGTGAAGTACAAATATTTGGTGCAAATGAAGCTGTTAAGTATCAAATTTCCGCTGTGAAAACTTAACAGAGCTGTTGTTCCAAAGAATTAGCCCTTCACCAGAGTAAAGGGCCAATGAAGGGCTCATTAACGCTTGAAACATCAGCTCAGCTTACTCATTGGGGTGGAAATTTGACCTTATTTGATGCCAAAGTTTCGCAAATCACATATCTGTTGGTTTTTAGGGTTACAGCTGCTCCACCACCCCATCTGCGCATCAACACCCAATAGTGGCATACATAAGTACTAACTTAAATGGTAAATGATCTCATCCCACTCTGCTCCACAACCCTGGTTTAATGGGCCACCTGTTTTGTAAATGTGCCAAAACCAAGGAAGTGAAGTTGATTGTGGCCATTTGTCATTACTCAGTCCTGCTGCTGGTAGAATGTTTTTTGATCAAACACTGTTTTGTCATCTTCAGGCAATTGAAACAATGTACAACATGCTAAAACAAAGACAGCTTGTTAAACCGATTCCAAATGGAGAAGTATGATAATTGATTTTTTCTTTTTTATTCTGATTGCATCCATCCAAATCCATTGTAATGTTCCAGTTATATGATATTTCACTTAATTACTGTCCTTTATGTGAGATCAATAATGATAGTTGTTATTATTTTGTGGTTTTTAAATTGCACTGCAAACAAACTCTCTCTTCTTGCAAACCATTCCATAAAGGGAAAGTATAAATGTCTAAGACTTTCTTATTACTCATTAATTTTCTTCCCCTATTTTCTTAGATAATTTTATTCTGTACTGCTACAGCGACAATGATGTATCTTTACCAGTAAGTACTAACTTGATTAGTTTTTCACTTGATAATATTTTATCAGGTGCAATATTTTTCTTATCGTATCCCTTAACTTGAATAAAACTTAAACATGAAAGTTAGGTTTCATTTAAGATTGAGGAAGACTGAATACTTACCCAAATGAGCTATGAAGTATTTGCCCTTCACTCTGAAGCAGGCCTAGCCTGCAAGCAGTCTCTAATTTTGGCAAAAAGTAAGAGAAAGCGGTGAAATAAATGTGTTATGCAAGACAGGGAGGACAAATGCCACCCTAAGTGCTGCCTGCTTGTCGCATGTCCTCCAAGTCTCACGCAGCGCATGTGCTTCACTCACTCCCTTATTTTTCAGCCAAATTAAGTCTACCCACAGTCTAGGGCAGGCCTTGTCTTCGAAACAATCTTATTGCAGTAGTATTCTGACATTTATCAAGTCAACTGAAGAAAATTAACCTTCCTTTTTCACTCCTTTGCTGATGTAGCAAAAGCAGTTTTTAAAAAATGACCTCTTCTTGTATTACTTCAAACCTTCACAGCTAACACTTACTCTCTCTTTGTTATAATTTAGGAAGAAAGGTGGATTAACTGATGGATTTTTAAATTATCTTATTGGGTGAGTATACTGCTGTTTAAGTAACATTTCAGACTCACAGCTTTGTGTTATCAAACTTTTGCAAAAAAAAACTGCAAAAGAAAGAAGCTCAAACAGCTTTACTGTCTACTGAAAACAAAATGTCCTTGAGCCATCAATCAACATTTTTGAAAACTCCTGTATTACTGTTAACTTTGGCTGTTGATTACTATTGGCAAGTACCGGTATTCATGATTTTTCTCCCTCGCTCCCTTCCTAGTGGATGTCATTGTAATGAACTAGCATTGCATCCAGGGGAAAATAGCAGTTTTCTTAATTCTTTTGTAGTACACTGATTAATGTATAGCATAATTATTGGGGCCCATACAATACTTTACCTTCACGACAAAAGGTCAAAAAAAAGTGTCAAAAAGTGCCCTCTTGGAATAAGCAGAGAGAGTTAAGTGTCATTCTTTCAAGGGTGCATTAAATTTTGAGAATATATCCTCATTTTGGATCCAGGTTTTTTTTAGGCACGGGTGATTCCAGGCAGCAACAAGATGAACAGTATACAATAACCAGATCAGAGCCGATCAGGTCCAACTGGTGAGACTTTTTTTAAGACATACCATAAATTGTTCTT
>BLAZ01001388.1:4000642-4003142 GCA_014633955.1 Acropora tenuis
GAATATTCCAACCGAAATAAGTGGACCACCTCCAGAGGTGATCCCGAATATTCCGGTCAGAAGAAACCGAAACGGACCTTTCCATTTGAATTCCGACCGAAATTTCCGGAATCTTTGGCATAATGGAAAGCACCCAAAAAGTTCTAAAGTTCGTGCCGCACGTGCAGCACGATCATGTTTTTGCTCTTTCAACCAATAAAATTCTCGGCTTGTGGCTTTCTCGTTGCCGTTGCAGCAGTCGTTCCAAAAGCTCTTTAATTAATGGGGAGCTTAAGCGAAGACGACGTTTACCACATGGAGAGGTTAATCAGAAAATGAAACTTCGTATTTCTGAAATCATTTCTGGATTGTTCCAAGTCGTTTGGCATGCCAATGGTGTACTATCGGCTTTCGTGGACTTAAATTGGTATGAGCGGTTTGGAGATTAGAAGAAAAAAAAATTGTAAGCGAGTGCTCATGTCGTCCAAACAAAAGGTCATTTCACATCGAGGACAGGACGAGAACGGCAGTGAAATGCACAAAAATGAAAATTGCAAGCAAAACTGCCGTCGGGGTCGTAATTAAACGCACGTGCAGGGCGTGCTGCACGCGCAGAAAATGTTGTTTTTGCCCATTAAATATGGAAATTTGTAACTTCTTGTTGCTGTCGCCGTCACTGCATTCCTGTTGTAAACCTGTGTCCACGTCTTAGCCCATACACATACAATACGGGAACTTAACAGCGGTGGGACTTGTTTACGGACTGAAAAGCTTTAATGTTTTGTCAGGTGTTACAAGAAAAGTTAACTGTTGGTTAAGTTAACTGTTGGTTAAGCGATTGAGTATACCTTGGGAAAACCAATTAGCAATCGGTAATTTTACACTGTTTTGGTTTCAGACGGGTTATACAAGCCTTCATCTTGCTGCTCAGAATTGCCATTTCAAAACAGTGGAAGCCCTATTGAAAGGAGGGGCCAATCCCTTAGCCAAGAATAATGTAGGTTACATAGCACTCTTTGGTCTCAATACGACACATAGAGATTTATAAAACAACTTGGATTGTGCGCACGTTCAGGTTGGTCAAAAACCTATGCGCTATTATGCCCGGTAAACTCGGAAAAAATGGCTCCTTCTTACAATTGTCCTATAAAAGCAATAGATCGCATTTTCAAAGAGTGTATCGGCGTTATAAATCCACTTGGGTTGTTAGAAGAACACTCCAAAAGCTTGTAGATCATTCGCCTCCGGTTCTTGATTTAGAAGCTTTTCTCGTGTACGACTGAAAAAGTGCCACCAGTCCTCAAAGGTGTATTCATGCAGAAATTGGTACTCTCTCCAGTCTTGTTCGCTATTTAATTGTCATGGCTGTGAGGAAAAGAAGAAAAACTGCCAAATTTAATTCTTTCTCCTGTAGACTCTGTGATGGCAACTGAAAGGTTGACGGAATTTATGTGCATGAACTTTGTTGCAAAACTTTATTGTTCTTTGTGTGCTATTTTTTCGACAGTATGGTGACTCTCCGTTACATGTTGCAGTCCGCTATGGTCACGTGGATGTGTGCAAAATCCTCTTAGCCAGTTGTCAGGATAACCTTTCGGGACAAAACAATGTGAGTAATTGCAGCCTGCAGTAATGCCATTGCTAGTTTTTGTTGGAGCTTGCTTGTCATTGCTTTTCTTCAGGCATTATATGGGAAAAGCGATAAGAGTCAAACAACTGTTACTGGATTGCCTGTATTTTCCCGTCTTTTGCGCCAGCTGTATGCATTTGCGTTATGACTGGTTTCGTTTGATTCCTATCCCTGATTAAGATAAAAAATATCGATGGGTTGCTGGCGAGCGAAAAACTGATTCTATGCCCAGGGCTCCAAAGTTATCTGCAGTCTTTGTTTGCTGTCACACCGATCTATTTTGCCCTCTAGGACGGAAACACTGCCCTCCATATAGCTGCCAGAATGGGACACGAGAAACTGGTCGACATGTTGCTGAACGCTGGAAGTAAAGTTGCTACGAGAAATAATGTAAGGCTATGGCTATTTACGCCCATTGTTGTGGAGAACTTTTAAGGGCGATTAGGTTCAAAAAGGGGAGTCAAGGAGTTCGGATGTTCAGCGAGTCTTTGTTACACAAGTTTACAACTACACAGATCAGAAGGAAGTTTGACCCGACGCTGTTTGCATGAATGATCGAAGTGGGAAGTACTTATTGCTCCTAAGCCTGTGCACTGAGCAACTAAGCTATCCCTGCCCCTAAAGCATTTCTTTAGTCAACTGACAAATGCGTCACATTAATGTTTTGCGCTAGATCCCCAGCGGTCGAGCAAGGCAGATTGAGATGTGGGAACCACAAACTCGTTCAGCACTTTGGGACTCTCATCTCTAGGATAAAGCGCTATACTAGTATAATAACGACTCGTTAGCTGCATGTGGTAGTCTTTGTTTAACGATATTGCAACTCGCTATCGTCCCTCGGGACGAGGTGGCAAAAATCTCGATTTCTACTTAAGTACACCTCACGTACAT
>BLAZ01001388.1:4015642-4018142 GCA_014633955.1 Acropora tenuis
GCCACAATGCCCGACAAAGTGATAATAATAATTTTTAGCGCGATGAAGCGCAGAAGGCGTAGCATTTAGTGTTAAGTTCTGTTGAGCGAAGTCCAACTCAAGGTGGACACTCAAGTAATACCAACCTCACGGCGCGGTCAGCACCTACGCATGCGCAAAGCCGTAACCAGGCAGTGGTAGCTTGTGATTGAACACGTACCTAACCATTTTCCACCGTGAGGAGGTAACACGTTCTCAACCGACATTTATCATTCACTATTTTACTTACCTACCTTTATTATTTGCTCTCTTCTCAGCCGTTCCCACCCCACTCAATGTCAGTACGTCTCTCACAAGTCCCACAAACTCTGCTGTCAGTTCTCGAGTGGGATCCCGCTCAAGCTCGCGCGCGAGTTCACGCGGAAATCTCAGCGACACTGGTTCTATGGAAACAGTAATAGAAGCGAGGCCAGTGCATGAGGAAGACGTCTTAAAAGCGGTGCCGGAAACAATTTTAGAAGCAAAGCCGGTGATGGAGGAAGGCGTTCATAACTTGAACGAAACTTACGCTGCTTCACAGGTAACGTATAAGAAAGAAATGAAATGAAGATTTACTGTGTTAACGCTCGAGTTCTTTGCACCGAAGATTGCAAGAAATTTGATACACGCTGAATGTTGATTCACGTCACTTCAGTTTAGCGTTTGTGTCTGGGTTATTTTCTAAGGTGTGGATTAGGTTATGGGCTTTGTCTTCTGTCGAAGGTTGTGTTTGAAGGATCCTTGCACCTTTCTTACCAGTATTTCTGGTCATAAGCGAAATTGAGTCAAAGTGAGGGGACACTTTGTGACTCTTATAGAACTCCTTATACATGCGATTACTTGTAATCCTGGACAACCAACGGGAGATTGCCGTTACCTGCTGTTTTTGAAGAACTGAATATATTGAGACTTTATTCGTGTTCGCTTGATGGTGAATTTCTGTTTATTTCTGGAACACGCATGTGTTTCTATTCTCTGATTTATTACAGTTAAGTAACGTATCCTCAATTTTTTCCTACACAAGGTTTGCTGAGCGACGAGGCGTTCTTTCATCTTGTGCGCATGCGTGTGGTAGCCAGATCAATTCAATACAATAATTTGGTTTCATCAAACTAATTGATAAAGGTTGAATTGCCGTGAAAGAGTTAGAAAACTGACGTTTCGAGCAATAGCAAACGAGCTGGCGAAATACATCCGCGTATCATGATCGTTTGTTCCTCCACGGAAATGCACAGGTGTATTTCACCCGCTCGTTTCTCTCTCTCCGAAATTCAGGACTACTCACAGTCTAAGAAAACAGAAGCAGGAGCTTCCTCTTCAACATTGAAATAGTGTAGTTTTAATTTAGATGAGAGCACCAAATAAAAGTGCGGTGCTTGAGAGTTATGACCTCATTTTTCGTTTGCATTACTGCAATTTCGCTAGGTTCAACACCAGCGCCAGGTCCAACAGGTTGAGAAGTGGTGGCGGCACAAGGCTGAAGAAGAGCAGCGTGTGTTATACGCAAGGATATGTGAACTGGAGCAAATGCTTATGAACACCGAAATGACAAATGGCAGCTCTGAGGGCGGAAGTACCTTATATATTGTATGAAGGTCACGTGCCTCCCAGTTTTAGAGAAATCCACGTTCCCAGTGAGAAAGCGCGTCCAAACGTGCGTGTCTGGCCGTTCCTGGCAGGAAATGATAAGGCCTCGCCATTGGTCAAGTTTTGGCGGGAAAGCGCATGAGAAGTTTCTCAACTTAGTCCTTTCCGTGTCATTCAATTTGTGGAGTTTATACAGTGTAAGCGTTATATTAGCGTTGGTCATGAAGCAGTTTCTTCGTTCGAAGCAATTCTTACTCTTGTTCTACGAGGAACAGTGCTCGGTGGAAAGGAATTCACGATTTCCACGTTTTAGTTAGATCTCCTTCAGCGAACTAAAACGACCTTGTACATTGGCGAGAAAAAGGACTCATTTTCGTATGACTGGGTTAGACTGTGCATCTGAAGACTTTTGGCCTAGAAGCATTCGGAATCATGCACACAAAATCCGTTTTAGTACCAAAATCTTCGTGTCACGCGATGGGCCATCCATGGAATATTTCTAATTGGTTCGCTGCTTAATCGTATTTATTTCAACCAATCAGAAGTGCTGTTCTGGTTTCTTCAACAGTTTGTGGTCGTTGTTGCGTCATCCAGGGTCCCTTTATTAGGACTATGGAGCGTTTATACGTGACGAGTTTATCGTTGATTAACAAATGGAGAATAACAGGACGTAAAAACGGTAGCAAAAAAGACATCTCATACCAAACAACTTACATGAATTACTAAAGAAATCGAGAAGCTACAATACAACACGAAATATATGTTGAACGGATGACATCGTTTTTGGGTTTTGACTGAAGTGTTTCAAGTACTTTTGTCGCCAGGTCTTATCAAGTCGAGATACCACACTGTATCTAGTCTTGTGCTGTTGAAACAGTCATTAGCGACCTTCAGA
>BLAZ01001388.1:4040642-4043142 GCA_014633955.1 Acropora tenuis
TCTCGAAACTTAATGTTAATTGCATTGCTTGTTGTTGATTTCCCAGGATCGTGCAGTTGGTGGTTTAAACGAGCAGAAGCTCAAATATGCACATACCATGGAACACATCAGAACCCTGGCGGAAGTGGTGAAGAAAGTTAAACCAACTGTCATCATTGGTAAGGACTTTACCCCCACTAAAGGTGTGAATTTGATGGGGCGTGGGGGTGGGTGGTTGTGGTTTCGAACCCTGGCTGTTAAGGTTAGTGATATGTGTAAAAAAAAAATTGTAATGTGTGTCCCGCTGTCTTGGGTGATCACGCTATTTGGTGACGACGCCTAGCTGTTTTTGTTTAAGCATATTTGACGACGACAATGTCACTGATTTGCATATTAACTATGATTAATAGTTTTGCACGCTTCGCACGAGCGTTTTTCATTTTTGTACATTGAGCAACCATGCTCGTCCTAGCAACGACGCGAAATGATCCGTTTTGCCGTTGTTAGGGGGATGCACACGACGACAAAGTTTCAATTTCCTCTAAATTCTCAGTCCGAACTGTAATTAGCACTTATTTAATGTTAATGGTTGTTCTTCCAAAGAGGTCTTTTGTCAAGAATGCCATAGATATAGGCTTTGACAACTTAAGGTAATTCCTTCGAAATTGTTCTACTATCAAACTTTTTTTTAAACTTGGCATAGTTAACATTTATGATATGAACATCAAAAAAATGCAATAAAAAAATGGAGTCACCGTACTTGTTTACGCTTCAGCAGGCTCTTAAAGTGGGGTATTTTACTGGTTGTACGTTAAAAATTCGAATCACCTTCATACAGAATTAAGTTTTGGTTACTTGAAAGACACAAAGTCTTATCGCGAAAGTAAAGCTTTTTTTATTCAAATAAGCAGTATTGCTTCATTTAAGCCGTTTTTGATTGTCTGGTGGTGGGAATATTGCACTTTTTTGGACAATTCCGTGGTTAGCTTTAAGTCCTCGCCTTGGCCAAAATACACCCAGTACTATTTTCCCAAAAAACTCAGGTTCTACTATCAAACTTTTTTTCTTCTTCAAATATGTTATTTATTGGATTGTTCTTAGCAAATACCTGAAAAAAAAATCGGGGGTTACCGGGCTTGTTTCCTCACAAACTGCCGTGAAATGTGGTCATGGATTCGGAGATCACTCTCAGGATGGAGAATTGGCGCGGTAGGGACTGGGACGAGACACAAAATGACGCTCATATTATGCGCAGACAAGGTTGCGCAATGCAAAACCAGGGAATCACCTTAAACGCGAAAGTCGTCCAAGTTAACTGTTCAGGCATAAGTTCCAAGAAGAGTTACCTTCTCAGAAGATAGGAGGTCCCCTTTCGTTTACACTGAGGGCCCCTCTTACGTAGCGATTAAACACCATTTTTGTCGCTCTCGGATTGCAGTTTAAAAAATTGCACCAGTAAAGCAGGTACGATTTTAGCGCAATTTGTTGCGACGAAGTTTCAAGGATCTTAAACTGGCTGCAATTTGAGTGCGACAAGATTTGCATTGATTACAAGTTGTTACAACAAAAATGGCATGTTTAAACGGGCCTCAGTTAACATGACGGCGACCTGACACGTATCTCACTAACTCGAATAACTTAATTATTGTTTTTCGACAGGTGTTGCTGCAGTTGCTGGTGCGTTTACTGAAGAGATCGTCAAGACCATGGCTTCGTTCAATGAGAGACCTGTGATTTTTGCGCTTAGCAATCCAACCTCGAAAGCTGAGTGCACTGCAGAGCAAGCGTATACTTGGACTAATGTAAGCAAGCTTCACCTATAGCTTTGGGAATTAACCTTATTTTCATGACGTTTCCCTATGTGTGAGACTTGAACATCGTCTTTCATTCCTAGTACGATTGATGAAGCAGAGGGCGCTTACCACTTTTCAGTCGGGCTCGGGCGCCCGGATCGGTCAGTTTGCAAATGAAAGGCATCAGTTCTGCTGGGCTGAGAGACCAAACTGGCCCTCCTTTTAGAACAAGGTCAGTTTGGCCAGAAAAAGGTCTCACTGAGTTCGGCAGAACGGACGCGTTCCATTCGCGACGAAAGCGTACGGAAGCGTACGAAGAACTTCTCGCTTGTGTCAGGCTTCCGACTCTATAAACAGATACCTACAAGATACTGCCTCTCTGGTGTATAAGGTTAAAAACAATCTTGTTCCAAACTGACTATCACGGCTATTTAAAACTAGGAACTCTCACTACTGTCTCAGAAACTGTGACTTTGAAATACCTCGTTTTAATACTACAGGTTACGGAGAACATACAACAAGATACCAGGGTCCATATATCTGGTCGAAACTTAGTAAGGAATTATGGACGTCACCAACCCTCGCGGCATTTAAGACCAGGATTAGAAAAATTTACATTTCAAATCTCATTGACAATAATAGTAGTTGCTGCAAACTATGTAAATCGTGAATAGAATCATTTTATTTATTATTTAATTGTATTTACTGTTATGCTGTAAATAAGTAGT
>BLAZ01001388.1:4079346-4081846 GCA_014633955.1 Acropora tenuis
AACCATTATTTATGGACAGAGGCAAAAAACTGATAAGTCACCCATTTATAAGAGATGTAAAAGAAGGTGCCCTCCCTCTGAAAGCGGTGCAAAAGTTTCTTCATGAGCAGTTTTATATCATAAAAGCTAACATCAAATCAATGAAACACCTGGAAATCAAGTAATTTATCATTCACAGTGAAATGCTGAAAAACTAAAGAGTTGTATTTTGAATGCAGTGGCTGGTGGTCTGACACAAATTCCCGGGAATCGTTGTTTTACAAACACTGAACAGCCCAAACCCTTCGCTTTGCTAATCATAGACCTAAACACTGCTCTTGGTGATGTTTAAGAAAATGTATTGGCCAAAGGTTACCATTAATGAAGGGTCTGGGTTGTTTCAGAATTTGTAAAACAACTTCTTATCCAGTAATCAACTCGATATCTCACTCTTTCGCTGCGCTCATTCGTGAGATATCGAATTCAACACTCGAAATTCCTTATTTCGGCGCGCCCATATATTATTCTCTCTTTGGTGGCCATGTAAATTTTCGTAATTAACTTTTCTGGCGGCCTCTCTAGATACACCGACATAGAACCTGTACGTGACTATTTTAAGTTTTTCCACAAAGGCCAAGAAATGGCTCTGGAAAAATTATTAAGCATGGCCAAAGCTGTAGGAATTTCTAATTTGGATCTGCTGAATGAACCACAAGCCCAAGCCCAGGCCTACTCTTCTTATCTCTGCCTGCTTGCTCATCATGGCGAGGCCCCTCAGCTCACCGCAGCCATAACAATGAATTTTCTTCCATTTGGTGAAATATGCGGGAGGTTTGCAGATGCCTTGAGAGAGAAGTACAGCTTCAAAGACGAAGACTTGGAATTTCTAACCTTTTTTTGAATACGCGATCTAGATGAGGAAGCCGTAAAGAATATAGAAGCATACACAGCCACTGAGAAAGGACAGCAGATTCCAGTGCAATACAAGGAAATCAAGAGATCAGTTACGTTGCTACAGGCCTATGAAGATATGTTTCTAGACAGTGTATACGACCTAAAATCGTAAGAGTCTGTCAGAGGTCCTTTATATCACGTGTGACCAACTTATCGGGCTGAAATTGGCTACCCGCGGGTACACGTTATGGATATCCTGCCTTCCCCGCAACGCCCGTTCAAATTACTTGCACCTGACGTCGGCCATGTTGGTGTACAGAACAATAGCGAAAAAAGTCCTTTTATTTGGGAATTTGACTTTATTATTATGCTAATCTTGAGCGATATTTTGCCATTGTTTTGAACACCAACATGTCTGCCTCATCACGTGAGTGAAACCCAAGAAATGACTAGCCGATTTTGTGTTCCCATGCAATAAAGGTCATGTGACGATACCTAGGAGGTTTGAACCTTTATCGTGTTTATTAAA
This sequence comes from Acropora tenuis, assembly GCA_014633955.1. Taxonomy (NCBI): domain Eukaryota; kingdom Metazoa; phylum Cnidaria; class Anthozoa; order Scleractinia; family Acroporidae; genus Acropora; species Acropora tenuis. Next base: position 4,080,749 of record BLAZ01001388.1, read on the forward strand.
AAGACAGTGTGTGACATGAAAATGTCCAACTTTGAGAGAAAATACCCTCGAGCTCCTGGGTATCGTCACGTGATTTGTATCGAAAAAAGAAAATGGACAAGCGAACTGAAGGTCTATTCGCCAACTATGAACCGTTCATAACTAAGCTTGTTTGCCAAAGGTGTCTGAATTACTTCTATTTTGGATTCATTTTGCGTATCTCGACTTAAGCAGCACGTATTTAAGATTGTTCGAGGCGTAAAATTGTATTTTCAGCATGATGGCTTGCTAAATCTAGCGTGCTGAAAGCGGCTTACATTCTAGACAACTAGGCCCGGAAATTTTTTCGGGGCCCAATGAGGAGGATGATGTCATACTTTTTTTAAAAATAATAAACAAATACTATAAGTCATCACCATTCTTGAAGTATCTGGAACCAGAGCAAATGGCTTGTTCACGTTTCGTTTACCAGCAGACAGTGAGCTCTTGCAAAGACAAACGCCAACAAAATTTAATCTGCAAAACAAACCGGGCCATCAGCGACAACGAGTAACACTCCATTGTGTTCACGTTATTCAACGGAAATACCTCAACGGACTGGATTGTTTGGGCAGCCCTCGAAGGAAATTATATAGATGAGATTGAAGTCATAAGCATTCTCGAAGAATCTGGAATCAAAACAAACTTCAAATGCTCACGTTCCGTATCGCGAGTGAGCTCTAGTAAACAAGTACGCCAATGATAGTATAATCTGAAAAATATACAATCAGTGACCACGAGTAATATTCAATACTGATCGTGTTATTCAACCTCGGCGAAAATGTCACAACGTACTGGATTGCTTGGACGGCCTTAAAAGGAAATCATATGGATAAAACAAACTCGACAACACGATTACTACTTTCTGTCTTTTTGTAGGGAGCTTAAAGCAACCACGACGGGGACAAGAAGATCAAAAATTTGCTTATTTAACAATAGCAAACAATAGTTTTGCATGCTTCGCGTTTTTCATTTTTGTACATTTCGCAGTCGTTTTCGTTGTTGTTGCAATCCACGACGTGGAATGACCAGTTATAAGCATTTGACGACAAATTTCCAATAGACCATTTTACAGTTTTG
>BLAZ01001388.1:4086846-4089346 GCA_014633955.1 Acropora tenuis
AGGTCTGAGTTGTAGATTAAGAATGAGCGGTATTGACTCTCAAAATAATTTCTTTAAGATGCGACTAATATTGTGACAACTTGTCACAACTGAAGTTTGAATTTAGAGCAGGCTTAAGTTCCTGATATAATGTTTCTTTTATTTTATTATTTATTTATTTATTATTTGTATTGCGTCTTTTCTATATAATATTCAAAGGCAACGATAGTCTAATTTACAGAAAGCAAGGATGTCAAAATGATCCCACTTGAGGTGGTGTCTTCCATGTGACCAGCAATAGCTGAAGTGTGTTCCTCTTTGGCGAGGGGTTTAAAATGGGCTCATTTTGACATCCTCATAAAACCACGATAGCCGAAGAAAACGATTTTAGATTCCTGGTAGATAACAGCTCACGCAGCAACCAGATGAACAATCAGACATAGTTTGAAGTTCATAAATTGAATCGTAACTCTTAAAGCTGCATTTATTTTCAGCCAGAGTAGTATCAAACGATGTCAGTTTAAATTCACGTTGGGCTACCTGTGGTCCCGCAGGTAACCCAACATGCTAAAGAGGATCCAAAGGGCCTCAATTTATGATAATGCGGAGAAAAGAGACTGCCGACGAAACAAAGATGGCGACCTATGGTCACGCTCACCATCAAAGCGAATGTCTTGGTAATGCAAAGGTCCGACGGGTTTATTCATTGCTGCTTCTTCTTCTTTCTCCCATTGCTGCCTCATCAGCTCTCGCCTCATGTCTTCAGACAACAGAGTTGGCGGACTGAAAGAATTGGAGAATCCATTTCATATAGGCAGCGCTAACCAATTGAAGAAAATACCTACACCTTACAGTCTCCTTTACAGCGCGGAAGTTATGAAATTCATATATTTGAACTATGCAATAAAAGACAATTCTGGTCATCACAGTTATGCACGCTACGTACCACTTCAAAGGCCTCGCTGACCGATAGAATCCAGGTTTTGCTAAGACAAGCTTTCAAATGTGGAAAACCCTTAAGTCAATTTCCTTATTCGCATGCTTGGCTGCTTCCTTTGGTCACGAGGAAAACAGGCTACGACCACTTATCAAGGAAAGGCGCAGTTGCCGTCGAGATCTCAATGGAAAGCGCTACCAACGACTCTTGATTTATTGCACGGAGACCGCGCCGAACATACAGAACGCGTCCATTCTCTCACAACAATCAGTCTCACGTTCGAAGCGGTTTGCATTTCTTGATGGCAAGCCCCGCCACAAGGAAGGGCCATGAAAAATTCGTCTATAGACTCATTCACTTGTTCTTCTCCACGGAAATCTTTAGTAAAAGGCGAAAGATTTGTTCGTTTTGAAGGAAAACCAGAGCTACCGATAACGCACTCGATTTGACACTTTGTTGAAATTGACCCGCTAATGCACATGGGACACAGTATAAACTCTCCCCAACAACCACGCATGCGTCTTCACACTGTCCAGGTCCCCATCAGACGCGATCCGGGGATAGAAGCCTTACACTATTTGCTAACACCGTGTAATCGTGGTCACGATCAATTTCGAAGGAAATGCTAAGCACTCTAGCTTATTGAATACAATGGCAACTGCGCGGAGAGTCAAAAGCCGGTGATTCCGATTCAGTACCAGTTTATAAGCCTCGCTGACCGATAGACCCTCGAGTCAATTTCCTTATTCGCATGCTTGGCTCCTTCCTTTGGTCACGAGGAAAACAGGCTACAACCATTTAGCAAGGAAAGGCGCAGTTGCCGTCGAGATTTCAATGGAAAGCGCTACCAACGACTCTTGATTTATTGCACGGAGACCGCGCCGAACATACAGAACGCGTCCATTCTCTCACAACAATCAGTCTCACGTTCGAAGCGGTTTGCATTTCTTGATGGCAAGCCCCGCTACAAGGCAGGGCCACGAAAAATTAGTCTGTAGACTCATTCACTTGTTCTCCTCCACGGAAATCTTTAGTAAAAGGCGAAAGATTTGTTCGTGTTGAAGGAAAACTAGAGCTACCGATCACGCACTCGATTTGACACTTTGTTGAAATTGACCCGCTAATGCACATGGGACACAATATAAACTCTCCCCAACAACTGCGCATGCGTCTTCACACTGTCCAGGTCCCCATCAGACGTGATTCGGGGATAGAAGCCTTACACTATTTGCTAACACCGTGTAATCGTAGTCACGATCAATTTCGAAGGAAATGCTAAGCACTCTAGCTTATTGAATACCATGGCAACTGTGCGGAGAGTCAAAAGTCGGTGATTCCAATTCAGTACCAGTTTATAAGCCTCGCTGACCGATAGACCCTCGAGTCAATTTCCTTATTCGCATGCTTTGCTCCTTCCTTTGGTCACGAGGAAAACAGGCTACGACCATTTATCAAGGAAAGGCGCAGTTGCCGTCGAGATCTCAATGGAAAGCGCTACCAACGACTCTTGATTTATTGCACGGAGACCGCGCCGAACATTCAAAACGCGTCCATTCTCTCACAACAGTCAGTCTCTCGTTCGAA
>BLAZ01001388.1:4122766-4130266 GCA_014633955.1 Acropora tenuis
TTCTCTGGTATGGTATTTAAAAAAATACACAGAAGGGTGAATTTATTACTGAGTGACGCAGGCACAAAAGGAAATAATCAGAGTTAATGTTCCCATTTTAAGTCAAATCTATGACCTAGGTTCTGAATACTAGCTAGTTCAGATCCTCTATCACTCACTTATCGGGTATGCCTGCAGGAGCTATGCCATTCAACAAAGTTTTCCTCATTCTATAAAAAAAAATAGGTAACAATGTCGGTTCTAAACTTGTTCCATGATCTATTAGATGACAGACACATTGATGACGTCATGATCGTACATATTGTGCCCTGAATTTATCCCTGGGTAAAAAATTGTTAAACTAGTTTCAATTTTGTTTTCCATTGTTCCAGATTATGATAACGAATGCAAGACAATAGAAAACAGAATTCAACTGGCTCAAAAGTTTTTGAACCAATAATACATTAATTAGCCACCAAGCGACATGAAAATACGATGACCCCAAATTATCTTCTCTTTGTAGTGAACTAAACACAACAGATTTTTTCAGGAAAAATCAAAGTTATGAAAGCTGTCTATTTCCAGTCAGCCTCATGATTAGCAGACTTCACATATCATGGAAGCTGAATAATTTAATCATACACTACCCTTCCGCCTGACTACGGCAAGGGTTATTGTTGAGGAGTATCAAAATAAAATTATCCCGGAGAACACATACAGTTTTATGAGGTCACACTCTTGCATGAGTTCTTCACAGTTTTACTACAAACTCACCAATACTTGCATAAGACAAACTGCTTGAGGTTCTTCCTAATTTATTTACTACTTTAATATTTGTTTTTTTGGCAGACAAGGTGCATTTGTAGCAACACTAATATATTCTCCTGTTTAAGCCCGGGGCCATATCAAATCATTTCATTGGACTCATCAGTAATACAACCGTTGAAACTTTTAATCTTAAATTGGAGGAACTGAATTTTTCCTGGACCAAAGTGTCAAGTTTTTCTGGCTAAATAGTATAACATGACGAAAAATAGCGTCTAGTTCACTATACGGTAACATCTTTTCCATGCGGCGCATCGTAAGCAATACACGAATAATTTAAAAATTCACCGTCTTTGGACTTTACAGAGAATCCCAATACTTGGCAGTCATGGCACACGATGTCATACATGAATGAAATTTTTGCGGTTTATGTAGTTTCAATAACAGTGATACGCTGGCACACTTATGACTTAGCAAGATGAAAAATTTCACGTTAATTTCGCACTTTGCAATAATTCAACAACTGCCACATTTTCTGTTCAATCGATGTAACAGAAAATTTATTTCGTAACGTTTCGCTAATAACACTGGAGTATATTGATTATGTATGACGATGTAAATGCTCGCTGTATGCTGTATCCTGCATAAAAGGATGAGATGCCTGCCCTTGATGTTGTGTTTGTGTTTCTTAAGATTACTTACAAAATATTTTAATATTCTTTCAGGGGGATTACAGCAAAATCACAATTCAAAAGCTGCAAAATGTAGTCTTCACATACATGTCCAAATGAAAACTTTCACAGTTAATGACGATCCAACAACTAAGAAATGTTGTATTACTGAATCAATATTTTCCCAATTGGCCGCAATTAGTCTTTCATGAAAAATTTTGAAATTGTCAGCATACTCAAACATACTTAATAATAGTACTCAGAGCGCCTGTTTCTCTTCATCACTTAATGAACCACATATGTCAAGTGTACCTTGGTTCTTTCTCAGCACACTTGAGTCGCCTCATGCTTTAAGAACGAGGTATATACATGTGTAGCCTGGTTGTTTCCTTTTGTGGCTTAAAGAACGTGGCATATACACATGTTACAAAACATTTACACATTATCCAAATTTTCATGTGCCTGCTCCACTTCATGCCTAAATGAACAAATGATATCATCGCCAAGAATTTTAGGACACTAGACACCAGGCACGGTTAAGCGCGGCAACCTGAAGACTGATCGGGACGCCAAAGTGTACAGAGATTTGTATGGGAATTTGAGAAAAATGGCAAATATATCTTTAAGACTCAAAGAAAATAAAAATGTGCAACTGAACCATACTAGGTAGTTATATTATGGGGCTAACTGTGTAAAGATTGCAACAAAGTAAACGGCTTTCATGTACATTTTTTTTGATTTTCTTTTAAGGGTAGCCGCCGAAATTTTTGTAAGGAATCCCGATTCGGTTTACCGCTGTTTAGGCAGTGGAATATGAGCCCGTCATGAGCCTGAAGCAAGACACAGCGGACAGTGGTTGACACCAAAACCGCGGGGTTTTTTAATCTCTTGTGGGTGAAAAATATATTCCTATTGTATAGTGTACAAACACTACAGAGGATAACATGTGTAAATTTTCACCTGAGGAATTCACTCTCTTGAGAGTCATTGCCGCCTTCTTGTTTTCGAAAGATATCCGCTCTACTGGGCAGGCCCAAATGTCCTGAATTTCTGGCAATGGTATTTACATGTGTAGCTTCCTTGTTTCTCATCGCGCTTGTGTGGCCTCATGGCTTTAAGAACGAGGTGTATATATATGAAGCATGCTTGTACATATCTCGTGACATTGTTGTGCACAACTTCACAATTGTATTGTTGTAGTCCATGGTGAAGTCGCGGTCTAGTTTTTCGCAAAAAGAGGTGTCTGAAAGTTGCCTATCAGCATAGGTTTCGGTCCCAGACCACCACCGCTCCCCCTTTGTCAGCTGGCTTTATGACGATGTCCGAACATTGTCTTAAAGTTATAAGAGCAGCTCACTCTCTTCTGGAGTCAGATTGTCCTTTGCGGGGCGTTGTTTCAAGTTGAGCTTGTTCACTTCACTCCGGCACTTGGTGATGTAATAGTCTAAAGAGCGGAACTTGCCAGGAGGTGGAGTCCAGTGAGAGGTTTTTGGCTTGAGAGAATCAAAGGTGGTATCCTCTGATCGAACAGGTGTCTGTGATGGATCCATTTAACCAGATTCTTGAGGCAACAACAAAAATTTGTGAAGTGGTTAAGGAGGCTATCACAAAAGGAAAACTTTCAGCATAGCCGTCAATCTTATCGTAGAAAATCCTCGCACGTCTCATTTTAACATGCTGCCGAAAATCCACAGGCTCGGTAACCCTGGAAGACCTATTGTTTCTGCCTGTAATTGCCCTACAGGGCTAATAGTCATGTATTTGCACGGCATCATCACTCCTTTGGTCCAGAGCTTACCAAGCTACGTGAAAGATCCGAATCACATGCTCCGCATTGCCGACTCTTTCCATTCTCCTGGAACGTCCATGTTTTCACTATGGATGTGAAATCTTCATACACTGTCATCCCCAATGGCGATGGCTTCTTGGCACTGACGCATTTTCTCTACAAAAGACCCATCCTGCAACCACCCACCCATACTCTGGTTCGTCCAGCTGAACTGGTCCTTACAATGAACACTTCTATTGACAGACAGGAGGGGTCGCAATAGGGAGCCGCCTGGGACCTAATTGTGCGTGCCTGTTCATGGAGCATGTCAAGGAACAAATCTTCGCCCAGTACACGGGAACGAAACCAGCCCTGTTCAAAAGATTTATCGATGACATTGTGGGTGCCACTTCTGAAACTAGAGATGAGATCGAAGTTTTTGCGACCTACGTTAACAGTTTTCATCCCAGCCTCAATTTCACCCGGATCATTTCGGATGTACAGCTGCCTTTCCTTGACTTTTGTTTAAAGCCAGTTCCTGATCGTCTCCTCACCAGTGTACACTACAAGGATACTGACACTCATTCTTATCTGAATTACACATCTTCTCACCCTGCCCGTGGTAAGAATTCCATCCCTTACAGTCAGCTTCCCCGTCTACGGCGCATCTGCAGTGAGGATAATGACTTTGAAAACAAAAGCAAAGAAATGGTGAGTTTTTTCCAAAACTATCCATCCAATGTGATTCAGCGAGCGCAAGAACGAGTATCAGCTATCCCTTGTAACGCCCAGATGTACCAGATGCTCAACCTACCATCCGATTGGTGTTGACGTACCATCCCAGAAATGCATTGATCAAAAACATCATGACCAGAAACTTCCATTTGCTACGAGATGACCCAGATACTTAAGACATTTAAGAACCAGTATGAGTTTTGTGCACGTATCGTCATGACACCAACTTGCGTGTCCCCTTGGTGAGAAGCCATCTGAACAACATAAGTGCTTCTGATGAGGATCGTGGTACGTTTCCTTGTGGTCGGTCACAATGCAATACTTGCACCCACACCAATGCTTCACCTACAATCAACACGCCTGGGGGATGCATCACCATCACCTGTATAGGCCAGAACGTGGTATACATTATCAAATGTCGTACCTGTCAGAAGATTTACATCAGGGAGAAAGGACGACGCCTAGGAGATTGTTTCAGAGAACACTTACGTTCCACACGACAAATCAACACCGATCTTCCCGTCGGTCGACACTTCACATCACCAAGACATGCCTGTACTGATATGCTGGTGTCCGTAATCCGCTCTGGCTTCTGCGATACTCAGGATAGGCGCCAGGAGGACTTAATACCGACTTTGCCTTCCTATAAACACCCAAAATTTATACGCACTAGTAACATCGGAATTGTATTTGATTTGAGTGTGTATATGTGCGCTCATTTCGGTCTGTGTGCACAGATAACTTCAAAATCAAATTTTTTTACAGTTGCCTTTTTCCACTGCTAATATTCGCCGCAATTTGAGGTACATCCACAGTCACCAGTAGGACAACAACACCAATCGCTGCGGTCACCGGAATTCTCGGAACTGTTTCCGCTGCTAATATTCTAACAGTAGCAAATTCTGGAAAAAAAAAGTGAGGGCCACTTCCGTTGAGGCCACCAGAGCCGGTAAAAGTAAACTGTTATTCTAATAGATATTTCATTAGGATTATCGTAAAGATTGACAAAGGGAAATGCACCTTTTTTCCTTTTACTACGTTAATGATGATAAATGAAAGAAAAAGGGATAACTATACACCTGTGGACGGCTAGCAAAATGTTTTTTCCACTTTCTCTATATGGTACGGTGATGCAAACATCTTCATTTTCGGCAGGCTTGCAACAAAGCTTACCTCAGCTCTGCGGCCCTCCTTGCAATAATTGGTCTGTTTCTTTAAGGTCAAAAATTATATATTTGAAGGTTGTTAACTTGTGTAGTTGCGGCTAGCACAGCTGGTAAGTAAACTTGAATTACCGGTAAAATTGGTCAAGGGTAATGCACTTTTCCTTTTACTAAGTTAAATTGATAAATGAAAAAGGGAGGTGTATCTGTGTAGAGCAAGCAAAGTGTTCTTATCATTTTGCTATACAGCAGTGATGCAAATATCTTCTTCATGAAGAAAGGTTAAAACTTAATATTTTTCTGCCGATGAGATACAGATTGCGCTAAATTTGTTAGTAAGCTTTTCCCTCAATATTTTTACACTACGTTCAATTTTGTTCGTTTTTACCCTAAATGTAGCTAAAGCAAAGCGTTTAAGGGATGAAAATATAAATGAGCAAATGAACAGATTTGTAAACAATTTCATGGCAAATCTCTCAGAAGGGGAGAAGAAGCTCTCATTCCTAACTAATCAAGCAAGGGCTTTGAGGGACTATTCTGAAGGCAGTATGCAGAGGGTAAGTAAATAAAAGTAAAAAGTTGTAAAAATAAATCTATTGGTTACTATGTTCTAATGCACATTTACCCCATGAAAAAGCGCTGTCTAGTTAAATGTCTAATAAGTGTTAAAAAGTGCTTTTTTTTATTTTTGTGGAATGATCACATCCATAGCATGCTGCTGAAGAACAAAATACAATAAAATAACCATCTGATTGTGGCTCTTATACATGTGTAATATATGCAATCTAAATTGATATTTCCTGTTGTTTCCTATAAATGACATTGTTATGCACATTCCCTTGGTCCCCAATCCATATAACTTTTTTGAAGGTCAATCATAAAACCAACTAAAATTTCCATTTCGCCTGGATTGTATAACAACTTTCACGGTAGGTGGGTAATACAATCATGATTTACTAGTGCTCTTGACGTAAGTAAAATGTAATTAACCTCCTGGAGGAAGTCAAAATTGTTTTCGAAGAAAAGAAAATCGTTAAAGTGAGTTCTGAAAACCAACGGCTGCATTAATTTTTATAAACCTTTAAATCATGCAGACAGAGAACCATGGGCACGTAAACAAAAGACAGCGTGTCCCGAGTATGCATAATTAAAAATCTCAGTTTCCAGTTTCTATTTTTTGGAACACATTGTCTATTTCCTCCCTCACAACGTTTATAGGATTACCGAAGATAGTGCCTAGCAACTAAGGGAAATAAAAAACTTTCATTGGCTGAAACAGAAATAGACAACCAATGAAATTGTCCCTTCCTCGAATCGCCAACAAAACGAAAGCAAGCATCATTATTCATATGTAAACGGATGAGTTATGCCTCCCAAAAAAGTAATGAAACTTCTACCTAATCAAGGTAAACTGAATACTTTTTTAATGTAAACAAGGACGTGAACAACAACAGTGATAAAAATGATAATAATAATCAAAGTCTTAGTCAGAGTGAAGCCAGCGCGCCGAAGGCCCCCAGTCCGAGTCCCACATTCAGAATCAGAGACAGAGAAAAATTGAGACATTTTACGTCGAGATGATTGTCAATTTATTCGTGGCTTCGGCTTGAAAAAGTGGATAACGACGAATACATGTAGTGCACGGTACGTACCGACAAAAAGAAAATGAACTCGATGAATAAAGCATCAAGGAACCGAAATTTTTAAAATAGCACATTGCAACGCAACGTGAATGTACAAGATCATCAATTGGCACTGTAGAAACTCAATCCAAACTTATGAGGGTTAAATTGTGTTCATTAGAGAGAAATGTCATTGTAGATAAGGCTCTGAGTGTATGGATTGTCAACAGCTTCTAAAAGGGATTAGACACCTGACTTCCTGAATATTACAGTGATTAGACACTGAATGAGAGTTTTATTTGTTCTGTTTTCCAGTTTGTAATTTCTTTACAAGTTTCCAAATTTTAATCAATAAATACCTATACCTAGAGAAAAGACAAAAAATCGTCTACCAATGATATCTATAAATATAGACTATATGTATATTCATAGATAGCTAGGACTTTTTTTCTGTTCTCTTTATACAGGTATTTATTGATTAAAATTCAGACGTCTGTGGTTTAAAAAAAAAGAATTATATGATTGAAAAAATAAAACTACAACTTGTCTTGGTTACAATTTTGACCCATTGCATTTGAGTTGTGGCCCATTGATTTCTGCCTGAGGGGCACACTGTACCATTAACACAATTTTCAAAATGAATCACTGCCCTTTTAAAATTGAATGTTTTTGTGTTATGTAATGCAATGTTGCCCTCACGAGGTCACGGGTTCAAACCCCGTTGAAGTCCTGACTTTTTCAGGCTTCTTTATGCAATTGCTTAAATTGCGTTCACAACTCCGATGATCATGGCTTAC
>BLAZ01001388.1:4243911-4246411 GCA_014633955.1 Acropora tenuis
TGGATTGCTATATTGTTCCACCTTTTACGCTTGTTGAGTTGATCTGCATTCGAATTCCTGGAGAGTTTGTAAGCTTCGAAGCTCGCATATGTATCGTCCGTCAATGCAGGTGAGGTGGAACCCCAAACCATTATTTCATACAAGACATTTTAAGGTCTTAAAGTAGATGGTGTGGAGTATGGGTGATGGTAAAAATTTAATTCTTCTAAGAACTGCTATTTTCTTTATATTAAAGGATTTTAGAAGACGTTCGCTGTGTTCTTGCCAGGAATGTTTACAGTCTTTGATTATTCTTAGACATCTCAAGGATGATTTAAAGTTAATAACATTTTCGCCATACTTCAATGATACGAGGAAATCAATAAATATTTCTTTGCACAGAAGTGGAGCTTCTGACTTAGTTTCATGAGTTATCAGTCTGTTAGCACTGCACAACATTAAAACTTGGTCTAGAATGAGCTTGCATGGTCTTGATTATTGCATCAATATTATCACCCACATTAAATATAGTAGTATTGTCTGCAAACATGAAAAGTTCCCCAGCAATTATGAAAATGACGAAAATCATTGACATAATGGGCAAACGACGTAGGATCTAAAATTAATACTTGTGGCACTTCGAATTTGATAGAACTTGTGTCTGAGTTCTCTCCATCTACTTGGACAAATTGGTTGCGATCTGACGTACCACAAATCTTGTTTTTGGTATGCCCTTTAACACTGAAGTAAATTACTCACCCATTTAACTATCTATCTAAAACTTTGGACCCTCTAAAGACAGATGCCGCTAAGCAGTGTTAGAGAAGGAAATCAACCGGAAAATATTCGCGAAGAGCATTTTTAGGGAAATAGCTTGCAAGTCTAAGAGTCTGGATGCCGATAAATTGTTCTGCAAGTGTTCACACGACAAAGCATGCTCATGGTGTCACTTAAGATCTTTAAAGTATAGCACTTACCCATTAAACTAACTGGTTATTCCTTCATGAATGTTGCAACACCCAGAATAATTGTTGTACTGGGTATTTGAAAGTCACGAGATCCAAAATATCGTTTTTGTAGAAAAGCGCGAGGTGTCGAGTTTGCAGGAGCTTTGACAGAAGCTTCGCGTTATGATAAACAACAGTTATTGCCGGCCACTAGTTCAAAATTTTGCAAACTGTTCGCAAGTACAGTTCCCATCTATCTATCTAGCAATTTATCGGTTTGCAACGACAGGGCGGAAAAACGGTTGATTGGCAAACTGAAAATGACGTAGTATACTAGTATGCACAAATGCGCCTGCAATTTCATGAACTAGATTACTATTTTATGCATATATTTGCAAATTCAAATGCCTACAAGTATTCTTTTTTCCCAAGGGTAATCCCCCTCTGGAACAGCCTGCCTAGGGATGCTGTTTGTGCAGAATCAATTAGGTGTTTCCAAGCTAAGTTAAACCCCATGTAGGAACTCCATTAATTTATTTAAGTATTCTGCAAGGACGATGATAATTGTCAACTTAAGTATTTTCTAATTAGCTTTGTATGCTAGGCTCTTATGTAGCCTTTAATTTACTCCCGTTGGACCCGTTTGACCTTTTAGCATCCTGTATAGTGTCCCTCACTCAAAGGATTAATAAATATGTATGTATGTATGTACTCTTACTCTTGCTAATTCACGCAATCAATTCTATGATAATGTTTTCACATGGAGAATGGTTTTTTAGTGTTCTCTTTTGACAATTACTTCCAATTTTTGATGAATTGAGCCCCTTCAATGTTTAAGGGTACTTTTGGTCAATTGTGGGAATGTTGTTTTCCAATGATGGAAATATATTGTTGCAGGTTGCAGTTTATTTGTCCCCATGTAACTGTCTTATCATTGAAATCTCATGGGATCCCTTTGCAGTGATGACGAGTTAGAATTATAGTGAAAAAAAATGTGACTTACTTGTAAGTTGAAGTTTGATTAGTGTTCTATCGAGTCATCAAACTGCACTGTGCATGACATGCCCACTCACCTCATGTTACATGGTCTTTTTACCCTCCCAGACAGGGTATGTTTCTTGAAGTCTTTTACTTTGGTGTTATGTGACACTCACATTCTGCTGTAAATACTGATCATGTGCATGTGCCTAGCTATCTCACGCGACTCCTAGTACAGTTTGATGACTCAATAAAATTCCAATCAAACTTCAACTTACAGTGAGGTCTCGTTACATTTTAAAATTTCTTTGATGTTAAAGTAGTGAACCAGGAAACATCTGTTTTCCATGGTCGATGGGACAAAATATATTTTTATTGAATGTTCAATACTTGTCTACCCCAACCCTAAAAGCGATGCCAATTTGCTTTTTATGATAACAAACACCCCAAAATGGTAAATTGCGAGGTTAAAATGAGGGAAAAAGTCACAGTCGACAGTCATAAACATGGATTTTATTCAAATTGACGTGAACATTCTCCATGGTTTTTCTCACTTTCTGCTTGGCTACTTACAACAGTCCATAAAATTTCATTGG
>BLAZ01001389.1:18605-23605 GCA_014633955.1 Acropora tenuis
TGGCGGAGGCGAAACTCATGTTGAATACTCTATGGGGTCAATGGCAACGAGTCGATACGATGCGTTGGGAGATAAAGAAGAAGACGACGAAGAAGACGGACGAAGATCGCGCTGCGGTCGAGACGACCGAACGATTAGATCCTCGTGTCAAATGTAGTCTTTGGCGTTGGGCCATCACTCGAACTGGGGTGTCGGCCTCGGAGGCGTCGTACCTGGACTTGTTGGACGATCACATCGTGACCTACATCGTACAGTTGAGCAGTTGGGGTGTGGTGCAGGACAAGAAAGAGATGGGATGGGCGAGTATGCACCAGGAATTCCGATTGTTACCACGCTGCCCCGTTTACGACACGGTGATTATTATTTTTTTTATTTTATTGTAGTTATTACACGAAAGGCATACACGTTTTGTTGTTTTCTTAGATCATGTGGGTGTGGTTGAGCGACCCGAGAACCACTTGGTTTCGATGTCAGCACCCCATCGAACCATCCCAACGCATCCATTGAGATAAGTGTCAATACTATGTGCATCTTTGCACGCATTGTTTACAAGTGGATCGATCCCGTAACCCGTTCCACAGCTTTCCGTGCGGCGTTGTCTACGGTCGTCGACGCGAGGCGGACGGACCCGCTATGACATTAACCCAAGTGGCGTGCCAGGTCGCTCGACTACGCCCTGGCTACGCGTTCCTCACCGGTAAGTCTTTCTTTTTTTTCTTACTAGACGTTGACCCCTTACGACGTTTGCGTGGTGGACCATACCGATGGGTTTCACAAACACGCGTGGTGTCCAAGTCGTCGATGTGGGTGGTTACGAACCCTTTGTCTGGAGATGCGATTGGAGGGTCGCTCGTTTTGCATCACCTACGGACACTTTCGCTAAGACACCTCTTTGTTTGTCGTCGTAGGTGTACGAACCCTTTGTCTGGAGATGCGTTTGGAGGGGCCCTCGTTTGGACACTGAACCACCTCTTTGTTTGTTGTCGTAGGTCATGCGTGCTCAACTCCGCCATGTCTATTATGGTTGGTCGAACCCATTATACTATTGGCAATGGAACTGCCCCTGGTTGTCGTGTGATCGTGAAAACACTAGTTCCGTGATGGTGATGCAAGGTCGATGTCACTTTTATTATCCGTATTATCCGTAGGTGATGCATACCGAGTGGTACCTCCATCACCAAAACATTGCCTGTTGGAAGTGTAGGACCTGTGACGACCCACGTCGATGGGACACGTATTTGAAAACCACGAACAAGTGGGAAGGCAAACCCCTTTGGTTTGGGGACTCGATCTGTTATCGATGTGGTGGTGTCAGATACCGTCATTCAACGTGGGTGTTGGATTGGATTACGGTGGGTGATTGGATTGATTGTCATTGTGTTTCATCTAGGTGATGCATACCGAGTGGTGCATACCGAGTAATCAAGCCAAGATTGTCTGTTGGAAATGTCGGGCCTGTGACACCCCACGTCGATGGGACACCTTTTTGAAAACCACACCCAATTGGGACAAACCCCTTTGGTATGGTCATTCGGTCTGTTATCGATGTCATGGTATCCTATACCAACATGCATGGGGCAAGTGGTGGATTGCGGGACGTTATAATAATTGCAATTGTGATTGGTAGGTCATGCGCTGCATGCATCATTACTCGGAGTTCTTGGTATGGGCTTGTTATTACGAGGATTGCCCCAACGTGTGTCAGAGTTACCGCCATCTCGATTGGCCGCTATCACCACCCGTATGGATAAGACATGTGATCTGTCGTAGATGTCACGGGGTGCGATGTCTTACGTGCAAGTGTTGGATGCGTTCACCCTGGCGCCGCCATGTGTACACCAGAGACGGATCGTTGATTAGATCTTGATTTTTTTTATAGATGATGGTCGTCGTTTCGTGGACTTTGAACGACGACCCGACACATCGTGACTTATCCTGGTGGCGTTGCCCACATGGGGATGCTAAGATGGCTTTATGCGTGCGTTGTTATCACCCCTTTGACTTTATTTACGTGGAACTGAAACAGCATCGACCACGCTGCCCTCGATGGTATAGTGGTCGTCATCGTCGTTGTGCGGGTTTCTCCCCTTTCTCACGTTTGTTGAGTCGTCGTTGCAGCCTTTGACCCTCAGAGAATGGACGTTGGATCCCGAGATGTGGGCCATGATGATCGGATCAAACCATCAAGCCGCAGCCTATTGGACTTGTTTGTACGGCAATTGTCATCGTACCCAACGGGCGTGTGCACGATGCTATCGAAGCACACACGACATCTATGGCCATACATGTCTCAAAACGTATACCTCCGACCATCGTCGTGAAGCTATGCTGTGTCGTTGGAATTGGTATCTGTACGATCATATCGACCTTCACCTGGGTGGTACCACGCTCCAATTACACGAGACCGCCCTGAGACGCATTGCACGGAGGCACGATTGGTATCGAGGATAAGGAGGACTAAAACGTTTTGTTTTGTTTTAGATACGTTGGTTTGCTACCACGTGGACCTCGTGGTCATATTGGTATGATGTCTTCGACATGACCGAGAAACATATCCTCGAAGTCAAGTGTTGGTACCTATGTCATTCGTGCCGCCGGGATGCCCTGGTCGTCGTGTGCCCTTATTGTTATGAAACGTTTGCCTGTGATGGACGGGGACTAGCTACAAAACACGCTCGAGACTGTCCTCGCACCTATCCTTTTCGATTCCGACATAGGGGTCGAGAGTCTAAGCGCGAGATGTGGCGTCGACGCTATAGTGGTATGGAGATCATGACGGCCACGACCCGGGAACTGTCTGAACGACATTTGCTCATTTTCTAAAAGTAATGACATACACTTTGTTTTGTTAACAACAACAACTTTATTAAAGTTTCAACTTGACTTTAGCCTGCATGATTTTTTTGACAATCTTTTCCGTGTTAGTCTTGCGACCGCCAAACCGATCGATGGCTTTAATCATCTTACGATCGGCTGAATGTTTGTCGCGAAGATTCTTGGCACGAGAATAATCGATGTCATGTTGCTTGGCAATCCGATCCAAACGGTTGATGCCTGGGTCACCACGTTTCAAACGTTTCTGTAAATGTGTGCCCGGTCCCATGTACTGATACCCAGGCCAATGAAATTCGACTCCAGTTTTGCCCAACCATTTTTGAATATCGAGCCTACGCCCTCTCTGACGTCGACGACGATGACGACGGCGACGTCTCACTCCCATGGTTTCCACTGTTGTTCCAAACCTTTCAACTCCCGACTCGATGGTCTATCGGGATCCTCCAATTGACGTCTCCTTTTATCTATTTCACGGGACAGACTAATCATCCACGGATTCGTCTGTCGAGTGGTACGAGGCGGGCCCACTTTTTTCAATCGAGCACCTTGACTGACCAACGATTCGGGGGTGATTTTCGATTTCAAATGACGCGGACCGGTCGACGTGGGGGTCTTCTTTCTGGCTGGGGTGGGTTTCAAGGCCACACCCCTCAGTTGCTCCGGCGTGAAGGGAACCTTTCGTTTTTGTCCAGTCTTTCTGGCTGGGGTCACATCCCTCAGTTCCTTCGGCGTGAAGGGAACGGGGATACGGGATGGGGTCTTGCCTCTCTTAAGGGTTTCCGCCGGTGTAGGGGGTAGAATACGACGACGACGACCTTCTGCCGGGGTGGCATCCACGGGGGTTGGTGGTAATGGTACCCCACCAGGTTTAGCGACCCGTGCCATACGACGCATCCATTTACTCAAAGCCGGGGTTAACAATTCTTGTCCTTCTTCCGCCTCTTCCTCGGACGTCAAAGGTTGTGTTTGCAATTGACTTAGTTTCTTGACCGCTCGACGTAATTTTCTATCGACCGGTTTCACCCGTTCGACGGCCACGTCGTCCGGTAAAGTGGGATCGTTCAATAAACGTTCCTGCCGAGCGGCCAAACGCGCCGCATGGGACAAACGTCCATCTTCCATGAGCATCGCACTATGTTTTTGCACCAATTCGGGGGCTTCCGCCCGGGGAATGATGAACATTTCTTCCATGGTCCCACGCCCCAAATGAACCACCTCCGAACCCTATGCGTCTTTTTTATGGTCTTTTTTAGGGTCTTTTTTGTGAACGACGATGTCTTTTAGTTCCGTGGGAGCGGGTGTGGGTGGTCGGTCGGTATTACCAAACCGACGACTCTTGCACGATTTCATGATCTGTTTCAAATCTTTCCAAGCCAATTGAAGACGAGCCATGTGAGGTCGCATCTTTTCCATCCATTCCGGGGTTCGTCTCAAGATCATGAACAACGTCGTCAACAAACGTATCATATGTTCAGACAGCAACACACTCGTTCCAAACTGTTCCAAAAACGTCCTCCTTTCTGTTTCAATAAGATCTCACGTCGTCGTTTCACGGAATTTTTCTTCTTTCTCAGTTCGCGCAACGCCTTTTTATGGGGTCGTAGCCGCGCCACCAAGTCTGGTCGGACGGGGAACTTGTCGTTGGTCAAGACATTCAAAACCATTTCACTCACGGCATTGATCTGATCGCCATTGGCCGCTCGTAGTAAAGCGTCGCGTTCTTTACCTTTGGCTTGACGCACCAGACTTTGTAAAAAAGGCACGTGCCGTTTAATCCGTACCATACGACTCATCGTGTGGGTTTGTTGGTGTTTGGTTTTTTCGATTGGTCTTTATATTTTTTTGGGCAATCGTCTTCGCACGATCCTTCCACCGCGTTGGCGACGAGGGCGTCGCACGATCTGCATCCTTCCCCCGCGTTGACGACGAGGGCGTCGCACGATCTGCAGGCCACGTCCCATGAATCGTCGTCTACGGATGGTTGCCATGATGTATTTGACGTCCACATACCACACCCATCCTTTTTATATAAATTTGTCAAAGAATTTCGTCGTCGCGTAACCAGCACCACCTGCCACGGCTCCCATGGCCGCTTTTTTGGCCACTTTTTTCGCCACTTGTTAAGCCGCTTGTTTGGTCATTTTGGCGGCCAATTTTTTCGCCGC
>BLAZ01001389.1:200485-202985 GCA_014633955.1 Acropora tenuis
ACAGGGTCCCTATTTTTCTGCAGGGGGGCCCTGTGACTGCCCAGGGCAAAATCCTGGTGAGAAAATTGGTAATAAAATTCAATTATTATTAAATTTTTGTGAATTTTGTCCATTGCTCACATATTCCTTTGATAGGAGATGATAACATGCCAAGAGCAGCACTACAATCCTTCCAAATTCTATGCACAGTAAAATTATAAATTTTTCTACAAATGTAATGGTAATGAATTCATACGGTACTGCTCAAACGTCAGTTCGCCAAAGCTTACATGTCAGTTCGCCAACGTCTAAAATACATTTTGAAAAAGGTTTGAAATGTATTTTCAACTTACCATGAGAAGAAAATGGCATCTTCGATGTAAGAAGAATTGTTCGTTTCGGCTTGAAAATGTTTGTTTCACTCTCCTCAAGCTCTTACTCCCCACGCGATGTTAACATTTTAATATTAACATGAAGAATTAAAACACGCTAGTTGATCGATTACCGATCGTATTTCATAATGTTACCAAACCTAAAACATCCACGGCTTCTATCTATAGAGTATGAGCCGCCTGTAAAATCTTGTTTATTACACATTTAAAGAGCCATTGAGTCTAAATATACTTGTTTGATTACGCGCGTAGAACTGTGTTGTTCATCGCATTCACCAGTATTACAACAAAGTGTAACAACCGCCCGTTAAACCGATGGATGGCCGATTGTATTTGAAAACCTTATAACATGGCTTTCATCTATAATATGAACCGCCTTTCTTAATAGAACATTCACGTAGTTTAAACAGCCATTGACTCTGAATTATGTTTGTTTGATTAGATAGATAGATAGATAGATAGATAGATAGATAGATGGCTGTCATTTTAAAACGATGGGTACTAAAGCTACATGAGCTTATGTGGTCGTTTATACGATTACGCGCGTAGAGGTATTGTTCATTGCATTCACTCGCATATCAACAAAGTCTAACAAAGTCCGTTGAACCGATCGAAGATTTCAAGCCACACGGTAAATGTGTATGATTGATTGCGCTTGTAGTTGTACCAACTTGCTTACTCTATTAATTGTGAATTAAACTGTGCCTTTACCAAAGTAAAAGTTAACAAGAGTCGCCAAAAAAGTCACAAGTCGCACAGCAATTACCACTAACTGGAGTCGCATTTCAATTGGTGTCTCTCTGCCTGTGAGAAGGTTGATTTTTTTAGTACGTTTAGTTGCATTAAGCAATCAAAATCAAGCAATATGTAAAGGATAATGCCCAGCCCCGAGGCCTTCTTAAAAATAATGACCGAGCGCGAAGCGCTTTACTTACCTTTTCTAATCCGATAGCATAGGTATAAAAGAACCCTCAAATTTTAGTCTTCCATTCCAGCTCTCGAGAAACAACCGTTATCGCTATTCGCTAAGACAATAGTCGCTTACGAACATTTTCACAATGGATCTTTGTATTTACAGTGCTTTTCCTGTTTGCCTTTGCTAAGAGGGGCTCCAATGTGACGGCTGCAGCAGATAGCATCACCGCACGCGCCACACTGGCATCTCTCATACCCAGTACCGTGCTGCTGTTCAGGCAGGGGAGCAGATCGACCGGTCCTGCGACCTGTGCATGAATGCCACGACTGCAACCACTGCACCAGATGAATACCCACAAGAAGTCGAGAAATATAGATTAGAGGCGGAGAGTTTGGAAGAAAGCGGGGAGCCACTATTCTCTGACGAAACATATTTCGCTGACTGTTTTTATAAAGCTATACTAAATATGCTCAGAAAAGGGATATGATTAAAAGGACACTATCACGCACATTTTTGCGCTTTTCTTATAGCAGCACTAGAATTATGACTAATGTCCTTAGAACATCAAGTAAACTGCAGAAGGAACAGGGGAAGGAAGTTAATTTCTAGTTATACGGTTTGGTATGGTGTGGTGGGAAGTTATTGCAGAATTTCATCCAGTAAGCTTCCAGATAGTCGAGAGCCGAAGGAAAAGGAGCAAGACCAGCCTGATTGACAGCCTTGGCCTCAGCTACAACGTACATTCCCGGCGACCATGTGCAACGTATTGGCAATGTACGGTTCGCCCGAAAGGCAATCCCTGCAAGGCGTCAATGACAGAACGGGACAGGGTATTTAGGCCGGGCCATCAAAAACCACAACCATGGGCAGGAACCACGGCCAAGCTAATCTCCCGGGTGAAGAGTAAGGCACTGGAGGATAAGTTCACGCCAGCGTCGGCAATAGTGGTTGAGGTAACTATACATTTTTTATTTAAGCGTTGCGCAATGAAAGAAGAACATGTTTTATATTTTTTTTAAAGAAATTTCCACAACGCAAAAAAAAAACAACAACAACACTCAAGGAATAATTTTAAAACAAGTAAATTAAGACTGGTTTCTTTTCTAGGTCATGTTAGACGTACTGACAGAAGCATCATGTCCGGCACTCCCTAAGCCAGTGCATGTGGCAAGAGCTGCCAACCGTCTCCGACAGAAACTCAGACCTCAGCATC
>BLAZ01001389.1:247228-249728 GCA_014633955.1 Acropora tenuis
GGCTCGTGCAATTTTGTTAGTCTTTGAAAAAATTTACTCGTGCTTATTTTTTCCAAATTGCACTCGAAATCATTTGATTACCTATACAAATGATATGGGAATTCCTGAAACAATTCCCAGATGGTTTGAATTGGCTACAACATTGAGTTAGCCGATAATTTTGGTCTGTTGAACTTTTTCCTGAAAGTTAATTCATGTTTCAGGTGAAGCTCCCTGATTTTGGTTTTTGTGCTCAAGTGACAGAAGACACGCAGAGACTTAAGTCTCTACAGTGGCGGATCCAGACCTTGAGCTAAGTTCCATTAGACTTCATGAAAATATGCAACTTGCTTTGCTTGTCAATCTACCTTAAATATAGTTGAATGAACCCATGGATCGTTCAAATGTTCATGGTTGTCCCATTATACTTCCCATTAAATAATCCTCAATAGTGTTATTTCCGTGGATTTTGGAAGTTTCATGTCACTCAGTATTTTCAACATCAAAGAAGACTATGTCTAATAACAATAATAATAATAATAATAATAATAATAATAATAAGTTGAAAACTTATATAGCGCATGCTTCATGACGAAATGATCGCGTGCGCTTTACATGAATTTAAATTACCAATAAAATTTGTCGATTCCTATCAAGGAATATGCAGTAAAATAGGTTTGTAAATTCACTAAAACTAAATTTACAATAAATAATAATACCAAAAGAAAACTGTCAATTCCTGAGAACTAAAAATATGCTAATTTAAAATAATATGTTTTAAGTTTTTTTAAGACTTTTAAAATTGTTAACAGAGGTGGGTCTCCTGATAAAAATGGAAGTGAATTCCAAACATGAGGAGCTGTCATACTAAAAGAACAGTCACCAAGTGTAGAATAAGACTTACCTAAAGGAAAATTTAAAAGCAATTCATTGTCAGATCGCAAAGAGTAATTTACACCAGTCTTAATAGAAATGAGATCAGTTATGTAGGATGGAGCTAAGCCACTTATGGCCTTGTACGTTAAAAGTGCTATTTTGATCCTAACCCTGTACGTTTTGGGGAGCCAGTGTAGTTTCTTCGATAGTGGGGTGACGTGACAACATTTGCTTTCCTCATCAACTAAGATTAGTCACATGCTGGGACATATCAAATGTATCATTAAACCACGTGCCCAGGTTTCTAACACATCTGGACTTGGTTATCGAATGATTTCCGACTCGTACACTCATTACATTAACTTTATCTAATTGCTGACGGGTTCCCATCACAATAAATTCAGTTTTATCGTCGTTCAGCATAAGACTATTCTGTTGAGTCCACTTCTTGATGTCGGCTATGCAGGCCTCCATGGCACTCACAGCAGCATCTTGGCACAAAGAGTACCAAGGCTGAATGAGATAATGATCCACCTAGATGAATTTTGAAAAGCAATTATCTCAGACGCGTTCCTCGTCCACGCCCACGCCCACGTAGTCTTCCTGTTGCACTCTCATAACCACTGAATAATGCATTCAGCGGAAGGCCTGGGCATGGATTGATAAGAAGCTGCCTGCACGTTTCGAGGAGTACATCTCTTCTGAGGGCAGACACAATGGACATCAGATCTGGAAATGTCTGGCCTGCTAAAAGCAAGGTGTTGTGCTGTAAATCTCTCTGCAAAAGAAAATTATTGTCTAGGTCAAAGTAATTTTGTCATTCACCATCATTTCATGACCATTGCATTTGCATGTCTTTTACAATCAAATCACTTCTGAAGTCATTTCTTCCTCTTTTACAAACCGAGTCTGAGTTGGAAGTAATATATCAAACACAAGGAAGAGTGTTGCATCAGATATCCAAACACTGAGACGTGGGTTGAAAAAACGAGGCGCAGCCGAGTTTTTTAACCAACTTCGAAGTGTTTGGATATCTGATGAAACACTCTTCCATTTGTTTGATATCGCTTCTCAATTCGTTAATATATATTCATTTAATAATTATGAGAGAAATTCAAAGCAAAAGTTCCCAGAAATATGTGAAATTTGGATCACATATGCAAACCTTTATCAGCGAATTTGAGAAGAATATCAGTTTTCATTAATTTTTAATTTTGAGACTCACTCTGAAAAAGAGACTGAGGGGAACTCGGAATAGTCTTTCGCATAAACTACCACAATTATTGATACTTAGTAGAGCATCATTATAGAAACCAACTTATATCCTGACTTTGTGACTTGTGTGTGACTTTACACTCTGAGCCGAATAGTACCATTTCCAAGGAAGTAATAATAATAATAATAATACAAAAAACAGCAGATGAAAGGTTTTAGGTATGTGAAATGCAATGATTCTAAACTAACCTCAATTTGAATCTGAACAACCCCTTTGTCACTAGTCTTTACTGTCAACACAAACACGCCTTCATGCGAGCGAGAAGAACTGATTCTAATCAGGAAATGACCTGCTGACTGGTCACCAAGGAGATTTGCAGCCTCAGTCTGATCCATGTTACCTGCAAACCAACTAGAAATGCAAGGCAAA
>BLAZ01001389.1:313156-315831 GCA_014633955.1 Acropora tenuis
TTGCATCGGCCCTTCTGATACTAAAATCTACGTGACTACGAGGGTTTTCCAATACATATGAAATTCTTGACGCGTTATCTATTCGTCCCAAAGTGTCTCCCTGACACGACATGTTAGTAAAACCCTAACCAAACATTACTAACTACTTTGGTCCTTACCTTCAGGCTTATGAGAACATCATATGACACTTTGCGTGACGTCTATGCAAAGCAGCTAGAGTTTCATTACGCAGCGGTATTGAAGACGAGCGTGACTATGTTATAATAGAACACTTCCTGCAATAATTGATGCCACGCGATAAATTCGCATGCTAACGTGTGGGTGTGGACAGCCAAAATTTAAGTTTGTCATTTCCTCCAAAATCCATTCTGCCGCTGTATGGTCTCTTCATTTGTCGACGTGCAATGGAATACCAGTTCTATCTCGCCCCGATGCTGGCATTGTTGTTTTTCTTGCTTGTTGCTGTTGCTACGTACTTATGTTACCGTCTTCAACAGATGCAGAAGAGTGACCAAGAAGTAATTTTGCAGGATGCTCAGTTGGTCGTTATTGAGACCATGAAGGGATCACATAATGCAGTGAAAGACTATTTTGTTGTTAGACACCTTTGATAAAGACATCGACTATTTCCTGTTATGAGCTGAGGTACAATCGATTCAACATGGGACGTAGATAACCTAATCATTTCCTAGTCTTGCTCAGAACACCAATGGAATCCAACTGATGTTTGTAAGCCAGGATCTACATGTTTTATATTTTAAATCAATAATTTGCAAGCTGCTAGCACCATGAGTTCCAGGGATAAGAGACAGGATGACAGAACAGACAAAAACAAAACTGAAAGAAGAGAGACAATAATTTGAATTCTTTCTTCAGTTTATTAAGAATTCAAGAATTTTCGAAGCTTCGGTAATCGCAACAAGTTCCAACAAGAGTTCATTCTCAAAGTATCTCTGAGGGTCACGGCTTACACTTTTTCCATGCAACATGATTGCAAATGTATTGGAACGTAATGTATGTTTACATCCCTGCATCTTATTCAGTGACCTTTAACAGATTAATTTCGAACTTCGCACCTGGGTATAAAGGAGTCATATAACAACTTTTGATCGCCCCTGATGAAGACACTAGACAGGAGTTATGTGGGAATATTGGATCTTCAAATTATAACTTTTTGAGTTGCATTCATTTTAAACTGTGTCTGATTCACGTTCCGGCTGGGTATTTGTTTAAACTTCATTTGTTGACATTATCCGCTTCCCTCGCCCCCTCCCCTACACCCCGAAAAATCCTACCAAAGTTCAAAATATGTTAAACCGAAATTCATCAATTCTTGCCATGTCTTCTGTAAATTTTTCCGAGAACAGAAAGATACCGTATTTATTCGATTAACCGCCCTGGGCGCAGCTTAAACTTTTGGACCTTGAGCGTAGGCGCTTACTGATCCGAGTCTGGACGCGTGTTAATTTTTCCTACGTGCGGGGTAGGCGCCCGGGGGAGGGGGAACTACCATATAAAGAGGACTGGGCTGCTCGTCGAAAATGTTGAAAAGAACTCTTAAGAGGCACCAAGATCCTGTCTTGTGGGCGTGGCATGAAACTTTTTTCACCGTTAAGAGGTACCAGTAAAGTTAAAAATTAGTTCATTGTCAAATGCCTCCTGTGATAGTTTTTAGCCTCAATACCCTAAAAGGTACCGCTAAAGCTCCCACTTTGGATCTTTTAAGGCTGAACACCCTAAAAAGTACCAAAACCGCTTTTTTAACCCCTAAAAGGTACGACGAGCACGGAAGATGGGCGCTTTTTCGAGGCTGGGCGGTTAATCGTATAAAAATGGTAATTAAGTTCGTGAAGCTCGTTTGTTTGTTGCAAAAAAATCACGTCAAAAAAGCCAACGTTTTCGCTAATTAACCTGACCGGTGATGTCTTCCTTTTTTATTATTATTTTTGGTTTATCTTTGTTCATTTTGCTTAACGCGTCCGAGATACTATTAAAAGAATTCCAAGAAGCCTGTAAAGCAAAAAAGGTTTATATTGCAAGTTTTTTTTCTTTTTCCAGTTTGACGTTACCTCACCTTCATATACTATTCTCGTCCTTCAACAAACCGCCATGTTGAAAGCCGCCTAGGCCCTGGGATCGAGCTTGGATTCAGTCCGTTTATTGTAATTCCTTCTTGGTTATAGTAAGCACTTCAGTTCAGAAAACTTGTGCATACGGAAACCAAATACCCAGGACACAGGAAAACAAAATACGGGAACGAGTAATTGATAGTACTTCTGGACAAGGTGCCGTAGTATTGTACCATCATGACGAGTCACCCCGAGATTTCAGCGCGTGGATTGTTTAAAGTGTGAACTGAATTTCAGATTCCAGATGGTCCCCGACCCCTTGTCGTCCTTCGAACATGCACAGGAAGGGAGGGAGAAAAATGTCGGTCCCATGACCATATGAGACAGATCCCTTTCATCCACCGAGCTCCGTGTATATTCAAAAGTGTTCTAGTATTTTTTCTATATGGTGTGTATTGAAACGGAGTACATTTGTCATTTACTCGTGTTTATTTTCTAAAGCAAACGTAACAATTATAGTTATAACAATAATAATAATAATAATAATAATAATAATAGTGATAATAACAATCATATTACCACCGTTTTCGTTGATACGCGACTTTG
>BLAZ01001389.1:405633-410633 GCA_014633955.1 Acropora tenuis
TTTGTTAACATTAGGTGAAAAACAACTATTTTTGGATCAACATGAGGTATCAGTAGCTATCCATCCCCTCCCCTCCCCTCCCACAAATGGATCATCAACTTGTTTTGGAGATGAAAACACATTCCATGTGGAGCATGATTGTTTTAACTTGTTCTTAACTTTTTTGGTACACCAAGAACCTGCAACAATGAATAACACTTAATTATTAGTATCATCTATTCACTCAGTTCACCTTAGTGTGTCAAGCAATTTGATTAGTTTGCTATCTCAGGATAATTATGCATTATTCACTCCCACAGGTGTTAATAATGCATGGTCCAAACAAAACAAAATGGCCAGGATGACCTCATGTTTTGAATGGGTTTTCAATAACATTTTTCAAGACAGTGCTATGGATGTACAATAGCACATTCACATGAAACACTTTGCATATATGTTCCACTGTGACTATTTTGAGCACAGTTTCAGAGTTTACATTTGCTTCATAAATTAATCCCCTTCAGATATTTGCTTCCAAAAACACTTCTCTGTTTTGCGAGTCATAAACAAATTTCTGATATGTAGCCTAAAAGGATGTTATTTTAATATGCATTCTGTTCTCTTTCTATAGATGATATTTTTGATAGAAATATTGACCAGCTTGACGTAAGAGAAACACCAAGGTAAGCTTTTCATGGAATTTGATGAAAGATGTGCACATGAGATGATTGTTAACTATAATGCTACTAAATCATGACGAAAAGTACACTTTCAGTACAAAATTTAGTCATGTCTAAACATCCTCGTGATTTACACACAATTGTAGTAATTATTTTTTTGTGTGAGGATACAATCCAGACTATCACAATACGTATTATTTTATACCATTGGCTTTCCCAAAAATGATTAGGCCACTAAATTTGTATTTGTGGTAGTTTGGTTGAGTTATATATAAGGAGATAAAAGTAGTAATTCTCAAGGTTCTTTTGAAGTCATTTATATTTTAATATTATTTTGTTATTTTTGTCATGAAATAAGTTGAGGAAACCAGTTTTACTGTCTGTGAGAAGCAGTAACCATTCATTAAGGTTGAATGTTACACAGCTCTCGATCTTATTTCATATCTTCTAAAGGGACATGTACAGAAATAATAATAATAATAATAATAATAATAATAATATTATTATTATTATTATTGTTATCATTATTATTGTAAATTAAGAATAATACTCTTCATTCAAAACGTCATTAGAAAGAGTCATGTTTACAATTTTCAGGAATAAAAAAATGAGATAAAAGTTACATTGTTTTGTTTCACTAGGGCTAGGAGACTAAGATATTACTGCATATGTGACAAAAAATTGAAAAAACATAATATGGAAATACAGAAGAAAATTAGAAATTCGATAATTGAAACATTTTATGCATAGTTTTAAAATTGGGTCAGTTCCCTGTGTAGGAATTTATAATTATATAACAAAAATTTTCCAGCAAATGGCTCCCTCACTAGTTTCAATATCTAAGTCAATGCTAAAAGTGTCTCATGCAGGTCCTCTAGATCTGAGTTACTAGCAGACACCAAGATAGGACAGACCATAACATAACTCTAAGGATTGATTGTGGGCGTTATTATGATGGTGTTAAGTGCTAAATTTGAATGAGGTGATGTGTACAGTTGGACTTACAAGTATAATTTTTGGATTATTGTAAGGGTTGCTATTTTCGAAACTCTTACAGAGACATTTAAAGTAAAACGTAGTATTGCAGATCTCAGCATTGAAAACAGGGCTTGGGCCAGATCCATGAGATCATTTGAGAATAAATTGTTGTTAGATCCCTTCTTAAATGCATACATGCCAACATAATCCGGGAGTCTCCCAGATACCGAACGAATCTCCCGGTCTCCTGTACGGGTAACCAAATCTCCCAGATAAAAGCGACTTTGAACCTTTGCACCACTGTAATTAAGCTAACGTCCTGTCTCCAAATGTACACTTATCAAAACAATTTCATTTTTTTTTTAAAACACCTTGCCATTTCTTGGGGAATTTTTTTAGGTTAAGAATCTTTTAACCACAAAACCACATGTTGAAGGAAACTAAACAAACGCTTTCTTCGTTTTCACGCCCATATAACATAATGGATCTCCGTTAACCAATAAATTAAAAATCAATTTGTCTTCAGAATACTTTGGTGAACTTAAGAAATCTTCCTAATTCTCTGAGCCAAAATCTTCGGAAGTATTCAGTTCAACTTTGTGTCAACTTAGGAAGTCCTTGGGAGACTTTGGATATCTTCTTCCCTTTTTCCCTTTGTAAGGTTAAGGTGAACATTGGAAGCCCTAAGTCGATTTGAGGGCATGGAGGTCGATTTGATGGGGAGGAGATTTCATCTTCTTCTTCTTGGGGGTGGGTGGAGTAGTTCGATTGGGGGCGGGTGTTATAAAAGAAAAATGTCCAGATTTTAGATCTCCAGAGGTTGGCATCTCTCTAAATGGTGATCAACTCTGCAAGCCTGGAGTGATACCTAATAGACCACTTTCATAATGGCGACTGAATTTAATATGCTTTTGTTTCAATGTAAATAAGCCTTTGAAACCTCGCTGCCAATGGCAAAATACAAAAGAATAATTATTTAAACCAAAGTGAGGCCAGTAGGTCTAATTAACATAAATACAAAGGGGTAACCAATGTGCCACAATTTATGACAGTGGTCTATACTTTCTTTGCCCATTCCACCAGTTGTGAAGAAAACGTCTTACTGATAGTCATTATTATTTTTATCATTCTTCTTCTTCTTCTTCTTCTTCTTCTTCTTCTTCTTCTTATTATTATTATTATTATTATTAGTATTGTTGTGACATTTTACTTCTTTCACAGGTGGGAGCTGTCCGAAGAAGAATCAGGAGGAAGTGATGTTGAAACCCTAGTGAATCAACAGTCAGCAGTAAGTCTTACATTTGAAATATGCATTATTGTTATGTGTATCTTTGCCACATAATCATTAGTGTAAAAAGTGAGGTCATTGTGTGTTGTTGAAAGACTAGATTACATTATTCTAGAGTAAACTTTGAGCAGTATGCAGTTATTTATAGCAAGTGTGTTGTGAAATCAAACTTTTAAAGTTTATGCCTGTACATTGGTCAAATTTGCAGATAATGTACTGTGATAATTGCACTCCTAGATATGTTGATAAGTTAAATAATTTGCTTATTTGTTTCTTGGTCTGCCAAGTCTCTTATAGAGACTTAAAATTATATAAATACTTTTTTTTTGTGAAAAAGTCACTATGATTGATGTTGAAAAGTCAGTGTGAAAGACTTGTGAACTTATGAAGTTCTAGTGCTTGGCTTGTCTTTAAGGCTCATGTGCATGTCTTTAATAGTTTGCATGACAGAAGATAGTTTTACAGCAAATTTCCTTTAAATTGGTGCAGAAATTTAATATTTCAGTGAAGACTCTGGAAAACTACAAAAATCTGTAATTTTGATCTTAGTGGTATATGCATGCTGGAAAGTGTCAATTTAAGTGTAGTTAGTTATGTGGCCTAGCTTTCACAAAGAGAGATCTCGAAGCTCAGTGGAAGAGGATTGGAAGTAGTTATAATTGGTAGATTCTTCTCTGTACTTGGAACTTTGAGACCTCTTCCAGGTTTTCAGTGGTCCTCACTTGATTCAAGTTATGCACTCATCATTTCCTTCCTGATTGGTCGACCCCTGGAACACCCCTGGGGAATTGTTTTTCATGACAAACAAAACCATTTAAAGCCCCAATGTAAATAGCATAAAATTAATGACAAATAGCTCATGCAATCGAAGAACATGCAATCGAAGATGATATTTAAAGATCATATTGATTGTGTTTCGACTGTATTCAGCTAAATAATAATAATTATTTCAATATGGTTCGCAGGGTCATTTTTTTCCCAAGATTTTACATTTTGGTTTTCCTCCTTAATATGATATCGGAAAAAACAATTGTTAGGTGATGACTTATCTCTCATATGACAAGGCTTCATAGTGCATAATTTCATACTGTTGGCAAAGGCACAGAATATAATTATTCAGAATTCAAGTTACCTCCCTTAATTCTCATATCTTAAAACTCGAATGTCATGACACAAGAATTGAGTTTTGAGGATGAAGTTGAGACTGCCAACTTACCTTTGAGTGGTACTGTACTTTTTTACATTTAGACATAATCATTTTAATTGCTTGCATTTGATCAACACTTGGGGCTGTTTTTACTCTTTTTTTAGAAGAAAAAATCACCAGTATCCAGGCAGGAAATCCCATCAGTGAATATTCCACCTGTAGGATCTCCGCGTGGAACCCATGCGATGCAAAATGGACACATCCCACATTCAACTCAAGTACCACAAATGCAAAATCCCATGTTGAAGACATCTAATCCAGAAGTTCCTTTACCCAATAGTAAAATGACCTCTATACCGAAAGGTACAAAGTCTACAAGCAGCAGCAATGCTGGTCCCTCGCCAAAACTATTCCGTCATCCTATGGATAAGGGAAAAATTGATTCATTGGTTGAGTCTGCCGAGAGGGAGAAAAGCCCGGATTCTGCAAAGGTATTTAGTTTCATTTGTATTGATGTGATTGGTTTGGTCATGGGAATTAAAGGTATTGTAACGCAAGTTTCCTGCATTTGAGGGTGGAATTGTACTTGATGAAACGGAATCTGTAGTAAACTGATCAGCTACTGTACAAGAGATCTAAGCATGATATAAAGTGCTGTGAGGGAAAGCAGAGTTCCAGTTCAAGTTAAAGAAATTAAAGGATGTTAAATTTGCATATTATAATAATTTTCTTACTTGTGTGCTCCCCATATACTTGTCCAAGCTATCCATCCAAGAAATCAAATTGGCTCTTGGTAGGTATATTGGGTGCAGTTGTCTGAAACTGCTGCTAACTGCACAGTAGTGTTGGGTGAAACAACATGGTGGGAAATTAAACAATCCAGGACACTCAGTGAATTGAAAGGGTTGGCCAGAAAAATTAATGACAA
>BLAZ01001389.1:465129-467629 GCA_014633955.1 Acropora tenuis
GACGACTGGATCATCTCTTCAGAAAATAATGTCACTCGATGCTCCGGCCACGAAACGATCAGTTCTTCCGATGGACTCTTTTGGCGGTAAGCCACTGTAAAATCATGGATACCGTTCGCTCTCCACTGCATCCAGCTCTTCGACAACTCAAGGAACACTATGGGTTAGAGAACTGAGGTCAATCTGTGAGGAATTGGAGTGAGGAATTGGAGTTTTCTTTTGCGAATACTGCTTTCGCATTTTCAGCCACGTGAGCTGACCGAGCTTCAAAGATGTCATAAACAAGCAGGCATTCATCTCCCCAGGCCACCACGTTGCCGATACCGAACTTCAAATTCTTGCTCGCTTTTCTTCGATTGTCGTAGCAAATTTAATGCTTTGTTCATCGGTTGTTCGTCTGAAGAGGATGGGTAATTATATTGAAATCGTCATTTCTTTATTGGTTCTGTCTTTAACTTTTCAATTCAAAGCAAATGATTGTGTACGGACACATTTCGTGTATTTGTTTACATGCTAATGAGGGACGCGAGTCTAAAACAAAGGATTCCGTGTATAATACGCATCTCAATTTTCGGAGCTTTTTCAGCGGGAAAAAAGTGCGCATTATACAAGGGTAAATACGGTAAGTCTAAGGCTTAAGTACCATGCATAAGCATAGTGTCATTTCTTCAGAAAACAATGATATGATCCTTAGGTATAGAGTAGCCCTCTAGGAATGGCTATTAATTGCATTGTTAAAACATACAAAAGGCTAAGAGTCAATATTTATTCATCACTCTCTGCCTCTGTCTTTCTCGACTGTAAAGTGTATGTATGTATATATATATATATATATATATATATATATATATATATATATATATATATATATATATATATAACTGCATATAATAAAATGTTTGCATGTGCAAAGTTTAGCTAATGGATTTTATGGCCCATACTACAATTACATTACTAGGATTAGCATTTATATTGTGGTTTCCTTTTGCAACTTTTAGCTCCTCCTTGAGGAGAACAGTTAGGAGGACACTGAATGACCTTTATCATTTGACCCATACGGCCCTGCGTGCACTTTCATCGCCAAGCTATTGATAAAATCCCTGTAAAAGGGCCGTATGTGATGGCATGAGCAGGGGCGGAAAAAGCTGTCCAGCCCTGCTAGAATCACGTACGGCTCTTTGCGAGATGCGATTTGAAAGAACTTTGTTGCTATATAAATCCTGGCTTTTCGGTCAAAATGAGTGACGTAAGTGAACCTTCTGATAGCAAATTTTATTACCCAAATGAAGTATCCCAAAAAAGGAAAAGTGTAGTTGTCATATGATAAAATGCTTATTGGCTGAGTTAGGTCAGGCTGGACAGGAAAATATTTGGCACTCGGTCACGGTATCAGTCCATAGCCATGAGCTTGGGCCAAATATTTTCCCCTCTGGCCCTCCCACTCAGTCAATAAGTACATATCATTGCTTGTATTTCTCAGGTAAACTTATTAAAGAGGGACCCTTTGTGATGCTTATCAGGGCTCAAAATTGCAACCAATACAATCACATTTGCGACTATTTTTTTTTCTGCTGCAACTAAAATATCTGGAGAAGTTGCAAATTTGTGGCTTATTTTCACCTTTGCTCTTTCAAAACAAAAGGGTTAGTAGTTGCCACTTTGGTGCTACTTTTGTAAAACTACATAAAGAATTAAATAATAAAGCTGCTTTGTTTCTTGCCATGAATTTTCTTTCAATAGCTTAATTGCGTAATTTAGCTACAATCGATGTTACTTATTTCGATCATTCGCCATTTTCAGTAGTTTCTTTACCCAAAAGTGTTGCAGGCTCATGTTTCATTTTGCTAAATCGCTGACAACACAATGTGGTGCGAAAATTTTGCAACTAAATTATAAAACTTGCAAAATTGCAACTCAATTTTTGCATCCAGTCGCAAAATTGCAACTGCATTTTTTCGTTTATTTTGAACCTTGCTAATTGAAATCAGCATGCATCTAAATTGAGTGCATTTGCAATTATTTTCTATCTACTGTACATGTCATAGATCGATATCAATGATGGAGTGTTGATAACAGCTGGGTTCAACAAAAAAAGTATGAGGAGAAGTTTGATTATACAGTGCTGCTTGATGGTAAGTAAACCAAAACATGTGAATAATAAGCATAAGTGAAACGTGTCTAAAAATTATTTGAAGATTTGCATCCATGCGCATGCAGAAAGCAAAATTAATATTTATGAGCTTGCTCATTGACCCATTCTTTTGTTTTGTCTTATTATTGATTTCAAATAGTGTGAAAAATGCTGACATGCAGAATTTTTCCCCTTCATGGAACTCGAAAGATGACAATCTTTTATGCATTTTGCAGGCATTAAATATGCGTCTGCATTGTTTGCTAATCTTGAAGCTGCACTGTACAAAGAGCTGGCCTGAGAACTTTCCAGATTTTGGAACAAGTAAGTAAAGGAAATTATTATCTCATAATTTATCCCAATGATTGT
>BLAZ01001389.1:477629-485129 GCA_014633955.1 Acropora tenuis
GGAAACACAAAATTGACTTCCTTGCTTTATTTTATACGACCTGACTTTTCTCTATGAACTACCCAATAAATTTAATGTACGCCCAAGCCATTGGCAAGGAAATATATATTATATTTATTTAATATATATTTATATATATATGTATTTAAAAGTCCTGCGTTTGCTGTTTGTATCCGTAGTAACGCATCGCGTGTCGAAGAGATTCACAGGTCACAATTTGACATTCGAATGTCTTTTTACAGTTTCGAGACCCAGTTTCAAATGTTGAAGGCAATTTAGTAGGTATGATCATAGTTAACCATGGTATGATAAAGCCTCGCTGCGAAATCGAAAGAGACCTTTCCATGGTTGCCCAGAGAATGGGTTTTGGATTTGACAAACACTAGTGGCGGCAATAGTCTGATAAATTTGGACCCCTCCCATGAAGATGAATTTGTCATCAAGAGAAGTGACCAGCCTGAACTAGGCTCTTTCTACCCTCACTCTCTTTGCCCTCACTCTATTTGAGGTGGTTAGATGAACGAGGTTGATAATATTCAGTCATAATTTAAAAAAAGGGTTTATCAATTTTAATTTAGTATTGATAAATACCACCGATTGAAATTCCCATTAAGTTACAATTGTCATCAAAAGTATGCAATTTTTTCTTAAAGCTTGTCATAGCTTTTTGTTGTCAACACGAGCCAGCGATCGAAGGTCGTATGGATGGGTATTCCATGTATGAAGAATTTGTGTGTGATATTGTTCCGCAAATCATTGGCACGCTGGCATGCACAAAATGGCAACTAGTCGTTTCTTTTGGAAGTTTTTTTTACTTTTTTCAGTGTTGTTTTTGATCCTCATTCTTCGAGAGAGTTGTCTTAGCGAAGAGACAAAAAAAACGGAACCAAAAAAGAGGAAGGAAAAGGATAAGAAAATTGGAAAAAATGTCATGGACTACAATGAAGGAGATCTGCATAAACTCCTCGACCAGTGGGAAGTAAGCACATCACTGTCTTTTGCCGAATACGCTTATAGTTTGTGATAGTTATTGAAAATGATGTTAATACTGGCAACACTCAGCAAAACTCTGACAACAGCTAAGATCCCCCTATTTTAAAATCACAAACTGCTAATTAAACAGCAAAATCTGACTCTTTTGCATCCCTGGCTCTGTCTGTTATTATTCTCTTCAATGCGTTGTTGACACGGAGCACAGGCTCAACGAATTCCTTCACCGTTAACAGAAACATGTCAGCAGCAAGAGATTCTGTTGAAAGAAAAATGTCTGCATGTCTGAAATTGCGACCAACTCGTGAAAAATTACTTTTATCTTGAACAGTGAATGGGCAGTTGCTATGAAATGTTTTGGATGGGAAAAGCCCGACATACAGTATAGAGCTAACATTGTTAATAAACAAAAATGTAAAATTTAAACAATAGCACGGTATGACAGGTTTCCAAAAAAACAGTTTTAATTTGTGTGTAACCACAATCAAAATTCATCTACAGACTATGCACTAAAAAAGAAAGAAAGAGATTTTCATCATTTACAAAATCTGGTGTTTATTGGTTGGTGGTGCGGTTATGAATCAGTCAGTTCCATCTGTGCCCTGCCCCCCTTCCTGCAAATGCAGGGTATTTGCCTGTCTTGTCAGTCTTGTGGATGGGGCTTTCACTAAATTTTAGTGCAACCTGGGGGCCAGGCATTAGCCAACCCCTGAGACACCCCTGAAATATTTCTCCACGTTTTTGAAGATATGTTTTCTTAATTTTAATATGTACTTTAATCTAAAAAGCCATAATTTCAAAGCAAATGGTGAGAGTGTGTATAAATTGCAGCATATGGGCCTTTTTTGATTAATTCTATATGGTATTATTATAAAAATGTCAGTTTTTGGAAATATTTACATATTGAAAGGCTTGCAAATTTTATATTAAGGACTAGAAATAAACATACCGTATATTATAAAGAGATTTATGCATTTCATATGAGACCACAATTTTATCGGTTTTTTGGTGGTTGAATGTTTTTTATCATTGGTTTGCAATGGTTGCTATTATGTCATTTAAGACTTATTGCAAGCTGCAAATAATGTTCTTCCATCATATATATATATGGGCCAGGGAAATGGTTTGACCCGACATGCAGTCATTTTGGTTGGACAAAAAAGAGAAGAGAGAGTAATATGTTTCAGTGCACACTTTAAACACTTTTTTGGATACTTGTTTTTTTAGACAGACAGTGGCACTTAAGAAGTATGTTCTCAGTTATTTAATGAAGACCATGTGACTTCTGTATGAATATTGGCAGAAGTAGCATGTAGCATGTTTAGGTTTAACGTGGACATGATGCCTAAGCTATACATGAAAACAAATAGAAATACATTATAGCCATTAAATCAAAAGTCCACCTTCATCTTCTTTGTCTTTGTTAAGTGAAACTATATTTTTACATTTCACATCAATATAACTCAGTCAACATGTCCTGTCAGAGTCAGCATTCACCACTCAAAAACTCAAATTTGCTGGACAAATGTCCGATGAGCAGTGCTAATTGGCAGGCTTGTATTGTGAGCTTTGAATTTCAGAAAATATGAATTGGTCCTCAAAACATGCTTCATTTATTGGATACTACTATAAAAAAAGTAATTATTGCAAATCCCACAACATTAAAGTTAAATAGTTTTCTTTTTTTTCAATTCTGTGTCGAACTGTGGTTGAAAAAAGTAGAACCGCATCGGAATACAAGAAGATCGACTTTTTTCAGTGGGAGTTTCTAAGGTTTTAACTTTCTTACACTTTAAATAAATTTTTTCGCAATCATGCAATAGATTTCCATTATCTTATTAAATCTTGAACTCTAATATAGCAAGATCACGAGCTTTGAGTGTGCGTGAATTGTTGCATTTTGCAACCGGCCTCATTAATTTTGATTCATTAAATACCGCGGGCATTTACTTTCTACTTTTGTCCACACTGCAGGGTGTTTGACAGCTTAAGTGCCCCTGCTACCCTGGAATTTGCCATCTATAAGAAAAAAGGGCAAATTCTGGGGGTTAGCCCAGGGAGGGGGACTGGACACAGCTGGAATTGACTGATGCATTAATTTAATGTTAACTTTTGAGCATTTCCATTTCTGGTGTGGAGAGCAAACCAAGAAACATTTAAGCTGCCAACTTGCTTACCTGTTGTCAAAAATCCTGTACCATTGTTCAGTGCTCAGGGTTGTAGATAAGAGCTTGCAGCTGGCAAAGTTTGCTGGCTACTCTGCAAGGTTTTGCTGGCTACTTTCATTACTTCAAGGGTCATGATAGTTATGTATTTATCAGTGCTAAATGTAGGCTCAATAAAAATGCCAGGAATTACGTTTTTCAGTGTTCTATTTTCAAAAAAAATTTAGAGCATGCCCGTGGACCAACCCAAAGCCCATCATATGGGTCCTCCAGACTGACAACGGTCCACTTTTCAGAAAACTGCAGCTACACAAAACCTCAAAGAAAACCCTGAATGATCAGAGGTTAATTTCATTTCTTAATCAAATTTCAATTTGTTAGCATTCATTGAGATATCTCTAATTTCATCCTTTTCGTTCCTACCTTGTTGTTTTGCATTTATTCTTTCAGCTTACCCTTTCAACAATATAGTTTGCAAGTATATGAATGACCACTCTGTGATATCTGCTTGTTGCCAATTTGTTAGTGTCAAAGGTTTGTAACTCAACAATGGTAGATAACACGTCACTCAATGACACTTGTGTTTTTTTACAGGATAATGATGAAGATGTAGATGAAGAGGACAAATATGACGACCTTGATCCACGCAAGCAGTCTAAAAAAGGCTTTGAATTTGATCCAACAAAGTTTAAAGATGATCCAATTGCCCTGATGAAATTAGCAAAAAAGGGTAAAGTAGTGATGTTATTTGCAACTGTAGCTGGAAATCCCACCAAAACAGAAACTGAGCAAATTTCTGGAAGATGGCAGTCAAGTCTGTTCAATGCGCAGTTTCAATTGGAAAGGTAATATTAACACTGCCACTTATGTCCAGGATTGCAACTATAATTACAGATGAATGCTGAATTTTGATAAAGTCCAGGAAGTGTATTGTTAAATCTAACCCTGGTCAAAATCCTATGAAGGATTAATAGCATCCTGAGTTAAGATCTTGAAAGATCCTACTGTATGTAAGGTCCTATGTAAGATCCTACAAAAGGTCTTACTTAAGATCCTGTAGGACCCTGAAGGAACCTAAAGGATCTTAAACATGATCCTGTAAGATCCTATTGTACAACATCCTAAACAAGATCTTAAACAGGATTTTGATTAGGAAGCAACTCAGGATCCTATGTTGTTTTTGTTGGATCTTTTGAAGGATCTCATGCATGATCATGCAACTAGACATTTGTAGGAATTTCTGTGGAGGTGATATGATACATTAGGTCCAAGCTACAATCTTGGACAAAAAGGGTTGAGAATATTTAAAAACAGGGGCTACTTTACCCACTACGCCCTCAATATTGCACTCTAGCAGCCACCCCCTCCCCCCCTACAACCAATGTTGATAAGCCCAGGTTTCACAAGCTTTGTTTTGTCTAGCATGATTGATTAGGGGGTGTGGGAGGCATTTCTGAACAAAAACGAGAGGGAGTTTGTCATAGTTGTCAAAACCAGAATTTTCTCAACAATTTTGTCTAAGATTGTGCTTTAAAGTATGATCCTACTGAGATCTTACTGTATGAAAGAAATAGTATGAACACTGCATGCACTTGTATTTTGCTCTCTTTTTTTTCCTCACAATAATGTGAAGTCAAAAGCTGATGGAAAAAAAACATGCCTTTATTCTTCTGAAGGAGTCATTACAAATAACCAGATTATGAAGACATCATGGACTACAATAATTTGAACTAAACTAAACGTTTTAATTTACAATGATGCTTCATGTATAACAAAAAAAAAATCCGATCATGAAAGAGATAAAAGCAAAAAACTGGTATTACATTGTTGGTAATTAATTAACAACAAAATTGAGCAAAGAAGACCAATTTTTGAACCAAGACCAGATTGAGCAGTGGTTGACCATTTAAGTTCTCCTTTTTACTTTGGTTAAAAATGTTCATGTTTAGGTGCTCTCTGGTACTTCATTCCATAACAGTTTGATTACAAAAGATTTAACAGGGCCAAAACATTGTATTAATAATCGTTTTGTCCTCACTTTTGCTTCTCTTTTCCACTTTTAGGTACCTTGTGGCAGATAATCGCGTATTACTTATGATCAAAGATGGAAGCCTTGCTTGGGACATCAAAGATTTTTTAATTACGCAGCCGGATTGTGAACTGGTTGAATTTGAGAATCAGCAGTTTCCAGGCGCTGGAGGAAAGACCAAAACAGAACTCTGACAGTGTGAAGCTTCCACGCTTATCAGTTGTCTTACTTGCAAAGCATACGAAAGTTTGACTTCATCAATAATTAATTTTTGTCAGGGGTCAATTCCATTCAAAAAATGCTTCACTCTAATTTAGGTTTTAAAAATTATTATCTGTTATAAAATCATGACACAAATTTGCACTTTGTTACTTGTTTGAGTGTGATGCATTTCCAAAATCGTGAAAGATATTAACTATCTTATACACGTATCCTGAACCACTGCTTGGTCTTGTATAAGCTGCAAAGGTCCTGCATTTGTAGTTCTCATTAAATCAGTGCCTTAATGTTTCGAATTCTGGAATTATTATGATAGCATACCATTGCTTCTTATGGTGTGGTCATTATGGACAGTAGTTATTGATGAATAATGATTGCAGTTTTATTTATTGCAGAACACGTTTCCACTTAGAGAGATATTTTCCAAATTACTTTATAACATGGCCAGCAAACTCGCACAATTTCAACCAAGAAATTTGCCTATATCATCATTGTATTCCATAATCTTATGGGCGCATGCCGATGACACAATGAAGCCATTGAAATGCGAGTCTGAAAGCTTTCAATGAATTTGAAGAAACTAAAATTTGATAAAATAATGTCAATGCTACTAAACAATAATGTTGGGTCATGGTTAGTGTGCATTCGTCAAGTTATGGATGCACTTAGGAGGTTGGTAAGCACTCGAAAGACTAGAGTTGCACTTGGCTATCAGCTTGTGTAACTCTTACATTTCCATTGTGCTTAGCAACCTCCTGTGTGCATCCATAACTTGACCCTAGCATGTCAACCATGAACTAATATCATTGTTAAAATTTAATTTGAATTTTGTGTGAGTTATAGTTATTCTGTTTTTTTTTTACTTTCAGAGTATCAGTCATGACGTGTCTCCTCTTTCATAACTTTGTTCAAATTGATTTTAAATGAATAATTCAGCTCTTCTAAAGCCAGGATATATAAACAAAGTATTTTCTTTTACTATTAAAGATGATAGGTTAATTTGACCCAAGTTTTATATACTATTTTATCAATCAATAAAAGAAGTGTGTGCCAAAACGTATTGTCTAAATTACGCGGTGATGTGTTTTGTTCTTTTAACAACATGACTTTGCTGAGACTAATTGCCTTCCATTCGTCTAGCTACGTGAACTCGAGAAAACCTCTAATCTTTAAAATTGGCACTTTCTGCCTTAGGTCCAGGAACCCTTCCCAAACCCAACACAGCGTTGTTGAGAAGTCGGAAGTTTCGGCAAGCAAATCCGTCAGAGCACCGTCTGTTCGTCCGAAGTAAGACTTACCTGTGTCCGCAGCCAAAGAAGGCGTCCTGTGCCAATTTATAGGTTTTGGCTCGGCCAATGAGATAAGCTCTCACTTTACTAAGCAATTAAATGTAACCTAATGTATGGACTTAGGGGTTTTATGCGCGTATCATATCATAGTTAATGATATGATCATAGCAAGAAAGCAAGATATTCCAAATTTATTCCCATGATTGCTTTACATATATTGAGTTAACACTCTAACCCTCTTGATCCAGGGCACGTCTTTATTCTTTGTTTTCAATCACGCGCGAGTTGTGAGGTCTTGGTTCCCTACTCTTGCATGCAACTCGTGCGTGGCTTCTCGCAATCGTCCTATCTTCTGCCTTTTCCATTACCTCAGATCTTTGATATGTTTTGGGCGAGTTTTTCGTATATGCTCAGGAGGGCAGCGGTGGCGTAGTAGTGAGAGCATTCGCCTTCCACCAATTTGGCCCCGGTTCGATTTCCAGAATCGGCGTCATATTTGAGTAGAGTTTGTTGGTTCTCTTCTCTGCTGGGAGAGGTTTTCCCCCGGGTACTACTGTTTTCGAACTTCCCTCTCCTCAAAAACCTGCATTTGATGAAATTTGATTTGTATTTATTTCAAGTTACAGTGTCCCCATAACGCTAAGTAAACTTGACACTTAAATAAAGCAATTATTATTATTATAAACATCGTCCGGCTTACGTCTCGTTAGAGTTAGTTGTTTGAAATCATCAGGTCTAGAGCTATAAAGCTAAACCCAGCAAAATTAGAGCAGAAATGACGAAGGGTTGATGCTCCAAACCTCAGTTA
>BLAZ01001389.1:495129-498173 GCA_014633955.1 Acropora tenuis
TAGTCTCGTCAACGAGTGCATGTTGTGAGTACATGTTGAATTTCATTCTTCCCTCTCTTGCCATGAAGTGATGAATGTTTCTATGTTAAACACGTGTGTAATCAATTAAATTCTTATTACTTATTAAGCACGTGTGCACCGATCAATAAAACGTCTATTCATTGCTGCAACAAGTTCACCGGGTAGAGAATGCCATGTGGTAGATACGGCTCTCTCTTGCTCACATTTATAACAATGATGTTGAAGCTCTTTGCGGGGAAAGCAACGTCGCAGGGGTGGACCAGTGTTAATTTAGAGAGCTCACGAAGCCTCGACGGCTACGGCAGATAAAACTCTTCAATTCAAAATAAACATTTGCGTAATTGACTATTTTGCGAGCATTGCTTTTTGCTGGCGTTCTATGACAAATTACCCTAAAATATGGACCAGTAGGAGCGCCGTATAATTTAATTTAGAGAATTAATGAAAGATTTAATTTTGGGTATACATTTTGTCGATAAAACCTAAACTTAATTTGTAAAATTTCACTTTGTCGTTTGGCAGACTACGTCTAAGAATTCTACTGAAGTTCGTGCCGCACGTGCAGCACGCCGATTAGTTTTCTTCATTCCACCAATCAGATCAATATTTTCTGGCATTGTCTTCTCCGTCGCCACCGTTCCTGCTTAAACTCCCTATGTTATAAACTCGTAGATTGAATTCGTTTCGCTTTATTCTCTGAAGTTGTGGAAGACTGACAATCTCCACATGTAATCTAAATTAAATACAAGAAATCGGATCTCGATAAATCAACTGTAATCAAAGAAAGGCTGTACAAACAAAACCATATGTGATAACGTATCACGCAACAACATAAACGTGACTATAAACGCAACTATTATTTACACCTTATTTCTCCCTCGGCAACGAAGAGCTCGTGTTTTCGTTGGCTGCAGCAGCCGCTAGATTCGTAGACGTTATTACCTCAACCATAGTTATGCCTCAACGCACCAACCAAAGGAACTATCAATTAAGACAGAAACGCGGTAAAGGCGGTCGACCTTATTAACTTAATTTCATGTCCTGGTATGAATCAAATGTCAAAGTTGTTTGAAAGTAGTGTCACAGGTTATGTTAAACCTTCCCAACAACTAGATTTGGCAAACTGGATGAGGCGGATTAGCATTTATTAAATGACTTTTAATAGTTAAGGTGATTCACGCAGCAATAACCTTTCACTGAGTTGTCGGCCAGTCGGAAAATTCTGACAGTGTATATGCGTTGTAGAATTTTGTCGGCAGTTTTCTTGCCCCAAAAGTGATCAACAATCCTGGACAAAAATCTTGGGACACATGCTTGAGAGGGTCAGGTTTTGACTATATGCCATTTAAATATGAACGACCGAGTTTGCTTCATTACTCCCCCCCCCACCCCCTCGCCCCTTATACACAAACAAAGTGCTACATTGCCCAATAAAGCTTGTAAAAAAGGGAGGGGGAGGGCCTTATAAGTTCTTGTTTTCTATTCGGAAAAATTGGGTCAGTGTCCCGAGCACGAAGATGGAAGGTTTAAGGTCGCTGTAATAGGGAGCTATATAGTTTAGCAATAATGACGACAGCGACAATACGGGAAACGTCACTCGATATACATTTGCGCTGTTGTGACTTTTGCGATTATTCCACTTTCTTCGCATTCTAACGGTTAAAGAAGTACGCTAAAACTAGACTGATGTGCGCAACGCCGAATTGAATGAAGAGAATTGAAGATTTACAGTTGCTCAAGTCCTCATCAATAATTTGACGTTATTGTTTTGCAGAGGACGGTACGGAATTGCTCCAGAGTGCGAACTGCTCGAGCCGCACGCTTATTTTTCGTCATTCAACCAATGAAACTCATATTTTGAAGCGTTGTTATTGCCGTTACCCGGGTCGTAGTCTATACCCGGCTAAAGATCCCTAATTCCGGCGAAGTTGCCACAAAATTTACACCGTGAACACGCTGGAATAGTCTTCTAGCTTCTCGTAGACATGTTGTTTTTCTATTGGAACGATCTTGAAGACAATGGAAACTTACCCGCTCTCTAAATCTAGAATACGGATCTTACGCAAATGGCATGGGAGCTTAATTATATAAGCAGCCACGACGGCAAGGGCGACGAAAACTCCGTTTGAAAATAACATGAGAAATGGTGAATATTTTGTGATTATTACTTCTTCATCCGCTTCATCATCTGAATGTCTCCTTTCCAACATGCAGCTCGGGGATAGCTTCGATCGCCCAAGTGACGCTGAATTAACTAGCTAACGCCATCAACGCTGTGTTCCTAGAACCCACGAAGCATTACCAACCCCGATACGCTGTCCCTACAGAGGTGGAGGACTCCGATGTGCCTTTAATTACGGAATTTGATGTCCTATACGCTCTAACCAATCTAAACCCGCGTAAGGCAGCTGGACATGACGACATCGGTAACTGGCTTTTGAGGGAATATGTAGAGATCCTCGTACAGCCAATTACATCCATATTGAACGCGAGCTTTAGAGAACAAAGGCTTCCCGCCCCTTGGAAGCTTGCGGATGTGGTGCCTCTCCCACAGCAAAAACCCGTG
Organism: Acropora tenuis; assembly: GCA_014633955.1. Classification (NCBI taxonomy): domain Eukaryota; kingdom Metazoa; phylum Cnidaria; class Anthozoa; order Scleractinia; family Acroporidae; genus Acropora; species Acropora tenuis. The sequence goes on from BLAZ01001389.1 coordinate 497,717, forward strand.
GAAGATGCACCTGCGTCCTATTTCCTTGACGCCCGCTATCTCTAAGGTTGCGGAAGATTTTGTGGTACTCAGATACGTCGGTCCAGCGGTGTTGCAGATTATAGACCCGCACCAATACGGCGGTATTCCAAGATCCTCCACCTTGTACGTTTTGATATCCATGGTACATAACTGCTCACAAGCCACTGACGCCACGGGCGCGGCTATTAGAGTGGTACTTTTCGACTATCGTAAGGCTTTCGATCTTATTGATCACAATCTGTTGCCCAGAAAGATGGAAGCCTTGGACATGCCACATGCAGTGGGTTCGCGTTTGGGTGCTGGATTTTCTTTCAGACAGGAAACAACGTGTCAAGCTGTCATCAGACTGCCGGTCATAGTGGGGCCTTGTCCCCGCCGGGGTGCCTCAGGGAACCAAGCTTGGTCCCTGGTTGTTTTTAATGATCAACGATCTTGT
>BLAZ01001389.1:499086-501586 GCA_014633955.1 Acropora tenuis
TATATATATATATATATATATATATATATATATATATATATATATATAAATAAATAAATAAATATATATACATATATATATATATATATATATATATATATATATATATATTTATTTTATTCTTCTATTTTATCCTTCATTTGATAATGAGCGAAGCACAGTCGAAACGTCGTGTTTTACCGTTGGTGATCGTAGTCGCCATCTTATTAAACGTCAACGGAACGTAGTATGCTTACATTGACAGATGTAATGAAAACTTACTTGCTTGACTTGTCACTTGATATTAGCCTAACGCCGGAACTTATTTCCGATTCGTAAATTGCAATGAAAATCACTAAAACTAGCGTCATACAAAACAAACTCAACGTTCACGACAAATGCTCATTCATAATTAATCGCCGTTTCCTCAACTTCAATTTCGTATGCTGGGATAAATTATACTCGAGCTCCGAATCATCGGATTCATAGCTTTGTTCAAGCTCGGAGTCGCTTTCCATTATTCTGGCAAAAATTAAATATTAGCCACAAACGCAATAAAGTTTCATGTGATCCGAGCAACATCAGTCCGTTTACTTTGGTGTGTGATTTCGACGTCACGACGCGATTTATTTCGCTTTAAACACGTTGAAAAAGTACTCCTATTCTCGTTTTCCTGCATGTTCTTGGCATTTTTAGATTGCAAGGGCTTCTCTGAAGAAACACACAAACTAGTGATGGGCAAGGAAACAGGAAGTATAAAATTATACATGCAGTATTACAAATTATCGAAACTTACACGGCTAAGAATAATGCCTTCAATTGACATACCTTCGGGCAGCAGTGCAGCCAAAAATCCAGTTAAGAGGAAAAATGAAGTAAACAATTTAACCATATTGAGAATGGGAACTTTTTGTTGCGGTAGACAGAACTGGAGAACGTTCTAATCTTCTTTGTCGCAGGGATTATGACTTTTGAATGAGGCAAAGCTGGAATGACTCTTTTATAGCATTCCCCGTGTAATTAGACCACCACGTATGGAAATTTGAAACTAGTGCCCTGACTTCAGCATTCGAGTGCACCCAGACCGCATCTCATTTCCTTTCAACTTCCTTAACACAAGCAGGAGGTCATTCGACACTCTCCCAAGTGTTAGCAATTTAAAGATCTTTGTTGAGTCTCCGATGCTCTTTTCATTTCAGAACAAATTTTTCTTGTCATCAAAAGTTCATAGGTCTACCGTTCCTTGCGTTGACGAAATAAGTCCTCTCTAATACGGATTTTCCGTTTTAAAAATGTTTTCAACCTTCTCTTCTTTTTTTACATGCTTAAAGGTGTGACATATGAAAATGATCCAATACAAGATAAAAAAAGTCTTTTCAAAAAAGACAAAAGACTGCCTTTTTGAAAACGCGAACACGTTGCTGCATAAAATACCTCCCTAAGATATAATTTTTTTTCCTTTTTCTTCTTTTTCGTGGAACGAAAAGAAGAAAGAAAATGCTTTCAGCGTCACCACGCTAATGCAGATATTTGACCCTAAATGAATCACGGCTTCAGCGCAAACACTGAGTGGGTCCAATGAAAGCCATGGCGAGCCAGTTGGAACCGTCAGGAAATACACTTCGTGTTTCGTGTTTCATTTTTTGCACGAAAACACAATGTGACGTGAAACTGGCGAAAAGCCGGAATAAGGAACAGATCGGATGGCTAGGAAATTTGGTAGCGGAAAGGTTGTGGTATGTAATTTATTGTTCCGAAAGACATCTTCAACGAAACTCGAAAAAATATCTATTAAATAGCTAATGTTCTTTTGTTGCACCATCTTAAGAACTATAAGAATATTTTTTTTTTCATGTGAAGCTGACAGCTTGGAAGCATCATAGATATTGCTTTGACACAAGGAACATTTCATGTGATTCAGTTTTAATTCTTAATTGGTTCTTTGATTCCTTTCAAAACCACGACGAAAATGAAATATATTATAATGCTAATAACTGGACAACGATGGACACGTTAAAATGAAAATGAAACTGAGTGGCAGACAACAACGACAAAAGACTGACTCATTTAAGCTTAAAATCTCTAGTCTCGTCAACGAGTGCATGTTGTGAGTACATGTTGAATTTCATTCTTCCCAGTGATGAATGTTTCTATGTTAAACACGTGTGTAATCAATTAAATACTTATTACTTAAGCACGTGTGCACCGATCAATAAAACGTCTATTCATTGCTGCAACGAGTTCACCGGGTAGAGAATGTCATGTGGTAGATACGGCTCTCTCTTGCTCACATTTATAACAATGATGTTGAAGCTCTTTGTGGGGAAAGCAACGTCGCAGGGGTGGACCAGTGTTACATTAGAGAGCTCATGAAGCCACGACGGCTACGGCAGATAAAACTCTTCAATTCAAAATAAACATTTGCGTAATTGACTTTTTTGCGAGCATTGCTTTTTGCTGGCGTTCTATATTGTTCACAAATTACGCTAAAATATGGACCAGTAGGAGCGCCGTATAATTT
>BLAZ01001389.1:524836-527336 GCA_014633955.1 Acropora tenuis
GTGTATAGTTTAATTTAATTTTGGGGCTCACGATTTAAAGTTAAATCCCTGATGAAGTGTCCCTAACCCTAACTAAATGTTGCCAGCTTGGCGGTGATGTTCTAAAAAGGCTTGTGGTGTGTTAGACCACGTACGCAAAAACAGCCAAGTCAAAAAGGAACTTTGCCGAGTGCTAGATAATGTAAAAAAAACTTCGAGCAATTCCCAGCTGCACATCAATTGGTTATACTAAAAAACCGATCGCGAAAAACAACCAAAATAAACTATGATATTTACTGTAACTTCGGGACTCTGCTATTGATGGAAGACGAGTTACTGCTACTACGTCATCACGCCAGGACCTCAAGATTCTAATTTGCTCGGTCAAAACGCAAAGGCATCTCAAAAGCGCACATATCGTACATCTTACGTTTCAAAAAAACATGAAAGACTGCAAAAAATCGAATCATTTTAAAATATTATGATTATAGGAAAGGCTTCTACTTTTCTTCTAAAACAGAAAAAAATAAGGGTGACAGGGACTTTAACTTCTTCTCCAGTAGGCATAAATGGTTTTGATAGTCATCCTCCTTACCGCAGATAACTCCTTTTTGTTACTAAGGCGAAAGAAGTAGTGCTTTGGACTAAAAAGCCTTTTTATCCAAGAGACCGTGATATTACTAATAGGCGACTGTAGGAGAATACGTTATCGTCATTGGCTTTCGGCCATGTTTGCAAGACTGGTTTCGGAATTCGCTGAGGATTCGTTCGTCAGTTTCGTGCTCTGAGGGCGCGAGCGACTTTTGAACAAGTGTTTGTTTGGGTTGCTTGTTAAAATGCCTTCCGAATTGCGTCCCCTTAATTGATGGACCAGTCGCAATGCAGTTATTTTGATTCTTTCAGCGTCGGTTTGTGCATTGGAGAACAAAACTTTCCAAAGTTTGGGATCGTAAGTGTAGGCTTGCTATGAGAGATTCGAGTCAAACAAACGGGATTTCAAATCCCCCCAACTCACACATAGTTACCGACAAGTACTCCGTCAACAAACTGCAAGCCGATTCGGAAGTCGAATTCTCCTCACGAAATGTAAACCAAAGACATCCAGAGACATTCACCGTTTATCACCACTTACAACCCAGGTGGAATGAAACTCGAAGGGATCCTTACGAAGAACTGGTTTTTGATCGCCAAAAACCCAAACCTTGCACGAACTTTTCCGAATGCCTCCTTCAGTGTCGCTTACAGGAAGGACAAACCACTCAAAGACTGTCTGTGTCTGACTGTCTGGTCAGAGTTAAGAGTCCCCCTCAACCCTAAGAAACTAGCAAACTCTAGGTTTTAGCGACATACAGGTATTCTTATTACAGTCGCATTTTAGAAAGACTTTCAGGGCCCTCAGATAAAAGGTTTTTCAGCCTAGAGCACTACGTCTTTCACTTTTTAAAAGAGCAAAAAGAAATTATCGGCGGCTAGTAGGGTGGCAAAATTACAACCAATCAGAAAAAGAAAGGAGATAGGAAAGAAAAAGAAGTAACCCTAACCCTCTTTCCTGAATTTGTTTTTCTTCATTGTAAGTGACTTTATTCGCTCTTTGTACTTTTTCTGAGTTCCTGGAGTGTTTCAAGATGTCGAAAAGAGTTAGAATATCGCGCTAAGGAGGAGCAAAATACATGCGTGAATGCAAGCTCTACAAATGCTGATATTGAGTTAAAAATGAATAAGCAATTAACCTAGTCTTGGCAGGTTCCGTCAAAGAGGCGTTATTCTTTTTTGAGTGCGAAGGAGTGATCTTCCCCTCAGGGTAAGTGGGGGCTGGTTCAAACCCTCAAGTCTGTCAATGCAGTCTCTCGTGGGTCAAATATGTAATATTTAAAAAGAAGAACAAGAAAGCAAAAACAAATAAACAAACAAAAGAAACAAACTAACAAAAAAAAAAAACAAAAAAAAACAAACGAAACTAAGGCACCGTCCTTATGGAGAAAAGTCCTCCCGGGCACTGGGGCAAGAAGGTCACCCATCAAGCCGAGTCAACTTTAACAAGCGTTTATTCGAGAAAAAAGTTGACCCCTTTGCCCGAGTCAAGAGCTGGCCGCGCATGGTCTGATCGTCTCGCCTTGGCCAAGTTGACATGGCTGGGCGAGCCAAAGTGTTTACACACTGTATGTGGAGAAAAGTTGGCCCGGCTAGGAGGGTGACCCGACGTCAAGGCGGGTCACCCTTCTAGCCGAGCCAACTTTCTCATGTAAACGGTTCGTCAAGTTTTGCATGGAACTGTAGGAAAGGTTGGCTCGCACAGGGTAGGTAGCTCCAGCAGGAGAGTGATCCTTTTACCCTGGACAACTGTTCTCCATATAAACGGGGCCTAAAAAGCACGATAAAAAAGGGCGGAAAGGGCGCAAAGAAGAAGCCATTTTCCTTGAACAAGCGAGCTACCGTTGGCAGCCTTGCGAAAACCTGAATGCAAGAGAAATTCAGAGTGCGCGCGTCGCCTCACCATCAAATATATAAAAAAAATGTCCCA
>BLAZ01001389.1:534836-537336 GCA_014633955.1 Acropora tenuis
CATTCATGAGCTTTTGACGACATGGCAAGCCTGCAACAATTTTTGATTAAAATCCGTTCGTATGAATACTACACCCACATTGTCCAACGTCAATGATAGGAAAAGAAGCGATATTTAGCACTGAGTTCTATTTTTGAAGTGATAACTTTCCGTTTCGGTTTCCGAGTGCGAGCTGACTAGTTTTGATAAGTTCAGCCTCAATTTCGAGCCGAGCTAATTCATTGACAGGTCAATTAAAAGGAATGTCCCTATGCAAATATACCAATCATATGTTAATAGTTACTGACATTTGAAATATTTATTTGAAACATTTGTTTTGTCGCACGTACAGACTCGACAAGTATGCGAAATCAGTGAGTTGTCTTACAAGCAGCTGCACAGTTTTCAATAAGTTTTTTGAGATTTTAGAGGTAAGTGTCTGAAAGAAAGGTCTCTTTGTCAGGTTATTGTGGCAAACCCTATCCAGTGATTTTGGTGCACTATGCTAGATAAAATGTTACAGAATTTTTGAATGTGGCCAAAATAGTGGACTCGGTTGTCGACCTGTAAATTATTTATTCAACATACCAAGGAGTATTTACGTCTTCTTTCTCTGAATTGCGCCTTAACGTTGGTTTTTGAATGAGCTTTTCTCACAAATTTGTATTCCAAATGTGTTATTCTATCACACAGAAGCGCTTGCTTAAAACCAGCGAGAGAGTTTTTCACGCCGTAGAAATTATGCTTTTGATTCCCAAGCCGCGGAATATGCTCCTGAGTTTTTCGTTTCCAAATTTGAATTTACACCTCGAAATAAAGATTGACGGAATAATGGAAAATAAGCTGCAACGAAAAAATGGACGAAACAGAAAAAAACATAAACAAAGGAGAGGTTAATTCAAACGCAGATAATGTTTGTTTACATAATTCAAGATATGACTTGACCAGGATTTGAAAGGAGATCGTGAAACATAGATCACGAAACTTGTCAATGCACGCGATTTCTTCTTATTGAATTTTTATTGGTAGAAATGATATGAAAACAAAGTAGCGGCCAAAATAGAAAGAAGGTTAATTTTTCAGTTAAACGTGAACTAAAATATTATAAAATATTGATCGGTTGTCGTTTGGTTAAATCTCTCTTTCATGTTGTTGATGTCCTGGATAATACAATATTATAATTGACCCATTATTTTTATTTACCGTGTTTATTTATCGAATTTAAGGGCGAAATAGAAGGAAATTTCGCTCACCGGCACAATTCTCACGTGTTCTTTAATTATGAAGATTTAAACTTGATTTAAACACACACGATGTTACTATTGTGATGTAAGATTGACAGAAATTCAAGGACCACAACTTCGATTACCAAGTGAACATGATTTTCTTGCTCAGCAAGAAACATAGCTCAAAATACTAAAAACTAATTTCCAGCGAAGAAAAAGGAGGATAATTTCGACCCAATTTGTTCTTTTCGGTTTAACAAACCTAATTTACATTTTTTAGATGAGCCAACATGATGCCCAATTTTCAAACAAACGGGAAATTTATAAGTACGTCATCGTTATTGCAGAGTTGACTCAGCGTGCAACCCACTCGCTGTTTTGCGACACACAAAGTTAAAGACCAGTCGCGTGACTTGTATGGACACCACGTGTGAATGTATTTTCTGTAACTTTCATGGCGTAAGGAGGTATAGTAGGTTTTGTGTCAAAGATGTCACGCAAAATTTCAATATTTTGTATCGTGCACAAGGCGTAAAAGCATCTGTATCAGATCAATATAACTAGTATCTGCAATGTTTTGAAATAAGGTTTTACAAGATGGAAAACTATATCGAACCTCAAAGTCAAAGATTTTCACAGAGGAATTTTACATCGTCTGCGTAAGTACAAGAGTTTAAGAATCAGGCTTCCTTCGTCACTTTCATCTGTTGTTCGTTCCTCCTCAGTCGTGATCGCGAAAGTGAATTGATGAGGCTAATCTGGGCTTGATGCCATGCGAGCGCAACTTGCTAACTGGCGATCCAAAGTTACCTACTAATGCCATCGCACGTCGACAACTTATGATGGAAAAAACTCAAAAGTCAGTCTGTGGCGATCGAAATAGGACTCTAGATATTGAAGAATTTGAAATAACTTGTCTTCTCTTTAAGTTAAATGGTCTAAGTGAGTGCTAGTATTCAGTAGAAATCATTTTAGAATTTCAGTTTATTGCATTAGTAAGTCAAGTGTAGAATATTTATATAAGCACACATATTTGAAATAAGCGGAGTGAAACACGAAGTCTGACGTGGTGAACACAGTAGCGACATACCCATTGGGTAGACTTGAATGGAACCATTAGATCAACCACTTGGATATGATCATTTCGTGAGTTTATGATAATCCGTAGATGATGTGCATCAGTGAAGCATACATGAAGCATACATGAACAAGTGAAGCATTAAAGATTGACGTGATCATCGCCAAACTAGTAGAGCACATCACCGAGGTCTTAGAGGTCAGGGAACAAGTCACTC
>BLAZ01001389.1:600519-605519 GCA_014633955.1 Acropora tenuis
TTTTGGACAGTGGAAATGGATAATCTTCTAGTGCAACTCCAGAGAGCTTGTGGCGTACAGCAAAGGCCATATGTAACAACGAATTGTCTCCAACAGTAATGGACGAATCCTGATAAAGTAGCAAATTATCCATGACCGCTTCCTCTCGGCATATGCACTGGAAGTTTCTTTATAACACTCCATGTCGGGGATCTCAGCTCTGAATTCCAAATCAGCAAGCAAAGGGTCTTGACAAAATAAGACAGCTCTATATCTTTCTTATTGTGAAAATATTTTTTATTGTCAAAATAATCATCTACAGGTACTTCACCTGCGCAGGTAATGTTCTGCCAAAACTCAGGTGCCAAGCTTCCTTCTTCAATTTTGCTAACTGGAGCAAACTCTTGTGTTGCCGTGTCCATTTCTAGACCTTTTCCTCCTCCAAATTGAAGTAAAAGCTATTGTTGAAAGCTCTGATAATTAATCAAAAGTTAAATGCTGCGTACAATTGCGCAAACCAGAAATAAAATCGACAGAAAACATTGTTTTTAGCTTGAAATTTTGTTTGTTGAGTATTCACAATGGCACAAGGAAAATTATCAAATAGCATTTTCTGTAAGCCATATATCATGTTTCCTTTAAATCTATTTAATATACTGGATAACTACTTTCCATACTGTCTGAAAAGTTAGAGAATTTCAGGAACTTTCCAACAACAAAATAAAAACGTTAGGTCACTGAATTAGTTTTTCAGATAATTTACAAAAATTGGAGAACGTTTTTGTGGACCTTACACGTTGCCATGGTAACTGATATGATGTCAAAAATATCCTTAAGGTAAAGCCCAACAACAGAGTTGCAAGGAGACATATAGATTACCAACACCATTATAACATCCTTCTTTGTAATTTTCCATCGTTTCACAAACACTACAGCAACGAAAATCCCTGCCGAGCCCCCTCAAGGTCAAGCCACCTTTGACTTAATTGGACTCGACAACAATAGTTTGATGCTAAAAAAACACTCACCTTCATAATCAAGCTGTTCATAATCATCTTCGTTTGGATCATTTTCATGATTATCCTCACTGTTTTCGTCGGACAAACAATCGCATAAATGTTTTTGCCTCTTGAACGGAGAAGTAGGTTTCAAATCTTAAATCACCTCAGACGTAAACACGCTACGAACGTTGTCAACCGTTATGTTCTCTGCAAGAGGGATGTTGTTAAAGATAATTCTACGGCACCACCTTATCGTTTTTGGAACCTCAAGTCAAGTGTAGTGCTGTATAACCAACGTTTACAAGTACAGTGTATTGGCGTCGTAGCCGACTACTCTTTGCACCGGTCGGGCGGCCTGGCCGTATTGACTCTGGCGGATTTTGGCCTGGCCTTTCTCGGCGTGGCGGTAGAAGATGATGGCGGGTCCGCCTCCCAAGTCTACCATCTTTGAAGAGTTGGTACAGGTCTTCGGTGTGAAAACTGGAGAGGTGTAAGCCCTGCTCCGTAAGGAAGGACACTTCGAATTTGAAGTCCAGGCCGGGTAGACTGCTGGCTTCCTTCAGCATGTCGACGCCGTGCCGGCGCCAAAACTGGCTCATCTTGTCCAAAGCTTCCAGGAATGGCACCACGTCCAGGTTCTTGTTCCAGATCAAAAAGTCCTGTAGGGTTCGCATGCCTTTCTCGGTCCAGGCTCTCTGGCAGACGACGTAATCTTCTTCGATCAACTCGCTCTTCCTCAACCAAGAGTGGAAGGCCTCCCGCGGGGGTAACTGAGGTTCCTCCAGCTGACTAAGCGACCGGACATCTTCGTAGGGGAGGAACCCTTTCTCCCCGTGACACCGATAGGCTTTGAGGAAGGCACCATAACTGGTGTCTGCCGCCACGAAGTTGGAGATGTCCACCAACTTGAGGACGCCGGTTCTAAGGGCCAGGTAGGTGTGGTGGCGTTTGATGGCCAGATCGATGCCCGAGCGATGGACCAAGTAGGGAATCCGGATATATTTCAGCACGTTCAGATCGTATTTGCTTGAGTTGAAACCCACCACGACCAGTTCGGTGAGGTGGCGATACAAGTCGGTGAGCAGTCGTTTCCTTTTTTTCAGTAAACGGCTCGTTGATTGGACAGGAGCCGCTGGCGAAGCTACCTGCCGTGGCTCTGGGAACTGGAGATCGACTCGACGATAAAACGAGAGATCGTCTTCCTCTTCTAGGTCGTCCTCGTCGTCGTCGTCGATGAAAGCTCGATTTTCTTCCGTCTCTTCGTCATCGCCTCCTCGCTTTCCTCCGCTTGTCCTCGTCGAAACCCGCTCCTGCTCGGACACGCTGGCTGGCGAAGGCGGCAGTTGGTAGGAGACTCCCTAGCTCTCTTCGAATCGGTTTAAGAGTTGTGTAAAGCGTTGCCATTCCAACTCCCCGGCTTGCTCAGCGATTCTTGAAGTGCTCCACAAAGGCCGTCAAGGTCTGAAGCGCTGCCTCTCTACCCTCGTCCTCCACGACGAAGCATTGGGGTTCCTCGTAACCCGGGACGCTGCTGGTCACGCTGATGCTCAACAATTGGTGTTCGGCGGTATACTCGAGCTTGTACCGCTTTTCGGGGAGTTTAGTACCGTGGACCGGATAATACTCCTGGATGTCGAAAGTGGCTCGGTACCGAGAATACTTCAGCTCGGGTGGAACGGCGATACCTTCCTCTTCGATCTTTTCGAACATGGTCTGGGAAGGGTGATACACCCCACCGGGGTAAACTCACTTGACTTTGCCTTCGCAACTCCGTTCGTGTCGCTGGAGACGATGGACTTTGGGAAACGAGGCATTGCATCGCTGACAAGTATCTGGTCATGTGCTTGACGTAACTGAAGTGAGCACCGTACCAGTTGAGTCGGAAGGCGGCCTGGCTCTCTCGTTTTGATAGAATGTCCGTTGGGCGGTTGACCAGCTCCACTTTTCCATGTTCCCCCAAAGAGATTATCCAGCGCGTGTAAATCTGCACGCACGCCCGCGAAACTCCCGGGATGCTCCAGCGTGGCCAAGTAGATAGAGGCCAATTCTTGGGTCTTTCTTTCCAAATTTTTCAAACCGCAACCCCGGTGTCTCGCCAAGCATCGAAAATAGAACAAGTGGTCGGCATACAACTTGCCAGTCTTCTTGTCTTTTTCCAGCGCATCCAGACCTCGATTCTTGAAGGAGCGCCATCATCAGACGCTGAGTGTTGCGTTTTCACGTCTCTCCTTAGGTTGTCTTTTCGGTAAAAGCGTTGGTGGCATACTGCGCAGGAAAAGCCAGCCGATTGACGATGAACGGCGTCTGGGTGCCTCTTTAGACTTTTCTGAGTAGAGAACGTTTTGCCGCAAATGCTGCACGCATACATCTCTGCTTCGAAGAGGTGAGCGAAGCCTTTTTAAAAAGCCAGCTGACGTATCACAATTGGCTGAGCGTGATTTTCAACTCCACGCTTAGCATTGTTGGTAGGATAAAAAAATCTCGGCATCTAGACCTTGCTAAAAAAACCAAAGAAACTCGAGAGATATAGCCAGTCTGGTAAAAAAACCCGTGGTCTTTAGTAGTTTTTTTTTGCATCTGTTCAGAAACCCTGTTGCCTACTCTTTCCTTGTAAACCTTCACTTTCATGTACAGCTCGTCAGCATTCTCGAACATCAATGAATTTTTTTTAATCCGTGCGACATTTTTTTTTCTGTTTAGAATGAAAAAAAAGCTGGCGTGAAAAACTTCAATCAAATCTACTTTTTTTTCATGGGTGGGTAGGGTCATCCCAGAAAAAAGGCGTAAAAGCCCAATTCATAATAAGAAAAAACCACCGACTCATCAATCCAACCATATAAAAAATTTTATTCTCCCCTCCGCAGGTAAACGAGAAGGGACTGGACACAAGCAAGCTAATACAAGACATTTTCATAAAAAAAGAGACAATAAAAAAACCCATGATCATTCAATAAGGAAACGTCTTTTCTCCTTATCTATTCTTTTTTTTAACGAGCAAGTCGATCGAGCTCCACGCTCAGAGCGTCCAAGAAAATCTCAAAGGACGATTCCTCGTGCTGGGGGCCTTTCTTCTTCCATTCCTGCCATCCGGCCTTGAAACTGGCGTACAATCTGCCCACGTCAACCGGTCGACCCTCCAAGGTCGGTAGCCGTTCCAACAGGCGTTGAGACAAGTTTTTCCGATACTCCAGCATGTCTAAGCAGACTTGAAAACCTTCTTCGCGCAACAGGGTCTGGACCACCAGGCGAATCACTTCTTTAACGGGATCCTCCTCTTTCCCCTCCTCCTCCTTAGGGCATCGATTGGGCTGAAGGGCCATCATCTTTCTCTCTTTCCCTTTTTCCTGTGTTTGAACAGCCCCCCCTCAAAAAAAAAAATGGTGACAAAAGGCACGAGCGAGCGAGCACGCGCCGGTCATGGGGGTACAGCGCGCTGACGACAGCTCGGGGGTACAGCGATGACGACAGTAAGGGGAGTACCAATCTCACCATCATGGCTGACGACAGCTCGGGGGTACCCCGATGACGACAGCTCGGGGGTATGGGGGTACCAATCTCACCTTCATGCTGCTGAAGAATCCCCCTGCTGACGCCATAACACCTCACAAAAACGATACCCACAAGCAGGGGGCCTCCCGCGCTTCCATGACGTCATCGGGGCACCTCCTGACGTCATCCGATGACGTCACTTTTCCTCGAACTTTATTGGCGGCCATCTTGGATTTGAGGACGCGGCCCGGATAAATTGGAACACCATATGCTACTTTGCCCCTCAAAACAGTCGAAAGCAAATATTTTGTAATATAAACGACCCTAAACGAGCACATGCAAGACAAGCAACCGAGGTTGTAAACATTAACAGAACAGCGGATTGGTTTTTTTTATTTTTTTTTGTATTTTATTATTTTTTTTAACATTTCCATATTGGAATTACAGCAATTACAAAAAGAGAGATTACAGCAATTTCAAAGAAAATACAAATTAAGCTAATCAAGTACACGCCTCCCAAATTCCTCCTAT
>BLAZ01001389.1:666334-668834 GCA_014633955.1 Acropora tenuis
ATGAATACTAATAAAACGGAAACGCGAGTGTTTCCTTCCCCTTCCTATGATTTTGTAAGTTCGCTTCCTGATCTTAGTATGTTTATCGCAAAGGAACCCTCACTTCGTTACAGCAAGCTAGAGTGTGATAGCTAAACCAAAACTGGCATGGTTTAAATAGATACTCTACTGACACAAAGAAATCTTGAGGGTTTGTGTTGAGTACAGTTCACTCACCTCTCTTTGCAATGAAGGAATGCGCTCTGGTCAGGGACATACTAATGTGCAGGTCAGCCTAGAGCATCAACTTTTTTTTTGGCTTTTAGTTTCATTTATTACGGTCTTTTAATTTGCTTTTTTTAAAACATTTATTGGACTCTATAACACCACAAGTGGAGATCAATGACCTTTCCAACTCTACAAAGTGTTTCCAACTCTACAAAGTGTTTCCATTCGTCTAAAATAAGACGCGCAAACCTGGCAAAATGTCGTCTGCAACCACATCAACTGGAATCCGTCCACCATCGCCGTCAACATCATCATTATTATTATGTTCGTCACCGCAATCATCATCGTCATCGTTGAAAAAGTCATGTTTCAATTCGAAGAAGCTAGGTGGTTTCAGCGGTTTTTCATCATCGTTATCACCATCATCACTGTCATTGTTAGAAGCCTCATCTTCACAATTATAGTCCTTAGCGAGACTCACATGTCTTGTTGGTTTAACTGCAAAGGAAACCTCAAGGATTACAGTAAAGTCGACAGTGATAGCTAAACCAAAAACTGACATGATTTTTTGAATAGATAGTCTACTGACACAAAGAAATCACGCAGGCTGGTGTCGAGTACGTACGATGACTGGGCTTTTCACGCACTTCACTTTGTAGTGGAGGAAAAGCCTTTTGCAACTGCGCTCTAGTCAGCGAGATTTTAAAATGCAAGGCAACTAAGGGCGCGAAATTTTTTGGTTTCATTTATTACGGCTTTTTTTTTTTGGTCACTATCATTGGACTGTATAAAACATCAAGTGGAGATATCAATTCCAGTCTGGAAATATTCGACCAAATTTGAATAAATGACCTTTTCAACTGTACAAGGTGTTTCCATTTTTCTAAAACAGGAAGCACAAACCTGGCAAAATGTTGTCTACAACCACATCAACTGGATCATCGTTATCAACATCATCATCTTCAACATCACAATCTTCATCATCATCATCGTTTAACACATCTTCACATTTCCAGTCCTTACCAAAACTCACAGTACGCGTTATTTTGTACTTGCAAACAAACTGTCCTTTCATGAGCTCCAGTTTTTTTGTCTTTTTATTGTACTGAACACGACAGTGCTTGAAAAGAATTGGTCCCCATGAGTTTCTTTTTGCAACTCCCGGAGGGATTTCTTTGTATTTATCATGGAGTTTGGGTTTCAAACCCACTGGGAACTGCATTGGAGAGAAGAAGACACGTTCTGATATCCGCTGAAAACCAAAGGAAATGAAAAATTGGTAAATGCCAACTCACCACTCACCCTTGACCTAGCCAACCACTTTAGCTGAAAACAGTCTGATGATATGAAAATAAAAGCAAACAGCAAGGTAGAGAAAATGGCACACCTTCCTTTCGTCCACAAGCTCCACAACTTCAAATTTTTCACTGTAAACTACGGAGGTTATAAGAAACAGTTCTTTATCTTGATAAGGGATCATCTTATCAGCGTCCAGGGCTACGCGAGAAAGTATTCCACGAAGGTCTGGATCTAATATATATTTCTGGCCAACTCTGCCAAGTTGAAGGTCCACCGGGTTGCCATCGGCACTCAATCCAATGCGTTCAATATCAAATTTATCTTCGGTGTGCCTGTTATGAAAACAAATAATTAAGGAAAAAAAAAAAGAAAATACTACTTGCGCTCTTCCCAGTGTGTTCGCTTTTGTGGTTTAGCTGTTAAAAAAGGAAAGGCTTAATGCAAGACACACACTTGTTGCTTCAGCCCCAGGTTTAGCCATCACCTTGCGCATTCGCACAACCATATGACCGATTTTCCTCATACACAAGGCCGTGGGAGAACGGCTTTGCTGTTGCCAACTCTAGATACATTTTTAATTGTGCGGAGCTGTCGCTCAAAGGGGTTTGCAAACACCCGCCTAGAAGTGTCCACTGCGCCTTGCAAATGAGGCGTAAGAAAAGCCGAAATGGGTGTTCATGGAAACACATTTCAAGTGAAAAAAATGCGCTGTTGGGGTAAAAAAAAGACATAATTTCGCTGCAATTGATGATGACAGCGTAGGGAATCTTCTTTTATTTGTCAGGGTGGCAAGAATGACTCTGGTCACTGATGAATTTGTTAAAGGAAAAGCCGCTGGTCAATAAGTACTTTTTCTTTCTCGCGTACCTTAGAAACTCCCCCCCTTTTCCTGTAGTAAAAACTTCATACTTGACAATTTCTCTGCCTGAAGTCCGAAAACTCACAACTCCATTCCAGGAAATCTCTTAAAAATGTAACCTCACCACTATCGATA
>BLAZ01001389.1:829308-831808 GCA_014633955.1 Acropora tenuis
AACCGAGTCTGTTTTTCTGTGTTTGATAAAGGACCATAGTTTTTTATTACTTCTGTTTGGCTCGTCTGATGTTTCAGGGAAGATGTTGGTTTCTACATAGTCCCAATAAGCAGTTCTGGTTTCTTTTCTTATCTGATGCTTTAAGTTGCGCAGTTTGTTCTTAATACTCTCTTTGTTTTCCGTTCGTGCCTGTTTTTTAAACGAACCATTTACACCTTTGCATAGTATTTTTATCATCTTTCATAGTTGAATCTTTTGCAACGATCTTTAAGATTTAGCGATTTGTAATTTAGCGTTTTTATTAAACAAACTTGTAAACTTCAAAAATGTGTCGTTTTTTAATCTAGTAGATGTCCCTATAGCTTGTAACACGAGATTGTTTTCTTTGCACCGGGGAAGGGGACTTAAATTATCCTTTTAAATAATACACTAGAAAATCACTGTCGGGGAAGGACAAGCTTTGGCGAAACGCACTTGGTAAAAAATGACAAGGCCTTCCTATGTCTTGAAGTAGGACCGCGCAAAGACTGGAACTGAATTTGACTGTTGCTCGTGTTCCCTCGCTCGTAAAACAGCAACGAAAACAAATTTTATTCTTATTCTTTTGTTTTAGCGCCTAAATTGCTCAAAGAACATTCTCCACATTCAACTGTGTTCGAATTGCTTTCCATAGACTGAAGAACGAATCTAAAAACACATTCGAAAGACTTACGTTACGTACAAAACTTAAAAAGAATAATTTTTGTTTCGTTGTCGAGTCTCAGAAACACACGCGCTTAAGCAGTGCATTGTGACCACTGAGACCAGGAATTCTCTTGACAGTTTATCGGAAAGCAGCATCGTCGACGTCGGCTACTACTCCACCACGATTTAGTCTCAATTACAGCTCTTAATAAAATTTTACAAGGAAAATGTAGAGCGAGATACTTTTTGATTACATTCTCCGAAGTTAAACTTCACTGCAGTTTTTTTTCTATGAAACAAGTGTCCTAGAAAGAGTGTGTAATTCAATACCAGAGTTTTCTATAAATACCTTTTAACACTGAAAGTCCGTTGAACCATTGAATTTATTTTGCAGTTCAATGGAGGGCTTGCACGAGGTCAAGTCTTCGAATGGATTTCATGAACAACATTTTGAACAACGCAAACTATTCAGTGCTATCATTATTATAAAAAAGTAATGTTTGCTTCGTCGTCGAGTCTCAGAAACACACGCGGTTAAGCAGTGCATTGTGACCACTGAGACCAGGAATTTTCTTGACAGTTTATCGGAAAACAGCATCGTCGACGTCGGCTACTACTCCACCACGATTTAGTCTCAATTACAGCTCTTAAAATGTTACAAGGTAAATGTAGGGCGAGATACTTTTCAATAACATTCGGCTAAGCTAAATTTCACTCACATATCTCACATACAAAAGACTATAATTGATGACACAATTTCTTACCTTGATTCGTTCGCTGCAAGAAAAAAAAAACAACTACTCTACGGATCATTTTAATTTTATTTAATTTTTATGTTTTAAGAGGAAAAAGAAATGATAAATACGGGATTTATAATAAGTGCAAGTTAGTGTTTAAGCGAGACATAAAGATGCCGAAGAACGTTTGCAATTTCAGCGTGATAAATTCGTTGAATCGTAACAAAGCATAAGAGAGATGACCCACTACATTGTGAGGAATATATAACTAGCAGCCTTATGATATATTTTGCAAACGTGTAGGCGCATATGTCGACACATGTGCACTTATAGTTTACTTACCACATGGATACCGAGAAATCTGTACAATCAAGTCCTTCTTTGTATCATCCTTGTTACACTCACCCGTTCGAAAAAGTCGTCAGTATAAAAGAAGTATTCTTAAGGAAGCTCTTAGCCTTCAATGGCACCTCTGTTATTAATTCGTTTCCAGATAATGTTACTTAGCCGTAGTTCGTGCGTCTTTTTTGAAAACTTTGTCACATGCGGTGCCATAAGCTTCGAAATATGCGCGGCAGTAGGGGAAGAAGTGTTGTTTGCGGGTAAAGACAAAATGGAAGAAGAATTCCTTGTAAAAGTGTCATGAGGAAGAGGAAGAGAGCATTAGAAATTGAATCCAATCAAGAAGCGCTACAAATGATCTAAAGGCAATGAGAAGCTTCCACTGGTTCTTTCAAAGTCAGCAGATCTGCTGCGGAAAATGGTGCTTCAAACTGAACCATACGGAAGCAAGGCACAATTTATGATTTCTTTGGAAAATATAATGTGAAGACACGACTGTGACACTTAGAGAAAACGCAATGTGGAGTATTATACGTCGATGCTGTTTTGAAAAACTAAGAAAGATTACAGACATTCGGGAGCTTGACCAAGCGACGTTTTTGAGCCATGAACCACAACCGGCAGTGAGCTCTTTTCCTACTTAACATTTTTTCACACAACTATATTTATATTATTAAGTATCTGTTTACTAGTAGAGACAATTAGTTTGAAAATCTGGGAGAGACCAATGTCCTGGC
>BLAZ01001389.1:865026-870026 GCA_014633955.1 Acropora tenuis
TCTCAGTCAAAAAGTGGGGTGGTTAATTCGCCTGAACCTGCCTCCAATTGACCCATCAAGTGTACATGGGTTTAATCAAGCCATTGATTATGCTGTGTCTCATTGTGCTTGAAATATATCTTACATAGTCACTTGCTCATCATATAATTTCATGTATGTCGTGCAGTTTAGTGTTATGATAGTTCAATGATAAGGTTAACACAAATATCAAGAATAGTGGTGCAGTAGAAGGGATTATGATCTCTAATCATGTAGAGTTTATAAAATTTAATATTGAAAATTTTAGGGGGCATTGATGGGGTTCAGTCGCCTTAATTTTGCAGGTGTCTTGGTGAAAAAGACTAATATTATCATTACCCTTATAGTACACTCAATTCAATTTTGATTGGTCGAGACAGTACAATAATTAATCCCAAATTGTTTTCCGTAGGAGTACCTATTAAGTTTCCATGGAAACGACATGTAAGAAAAAAATGGCCGACAGTCGTTTCGCAATTTTAATGGCTTTATTTTTAGCAAATAAAGAGTTGTTTCGTCATGTTCAACCATGCATGAAAACACAAAGAAGACAGGTGAAATTATTTTCAGTGTCACACAAAACCGAACTTGCGAGTTGCCACAATTCTTGTGTGATTTTGATGACCATGCTATCATGTAAATTGAAAAATTACATCATTCTCTTACAGTTCCTAATTTTGTTGAATGTACTATAAAAAAAAAAGGCACGACCTTCTCGTACAATTCGTGAATAATAGGTACTCGTGATTGTGACAGGTCTCAAATTGCACTCAGCTAAAGGCTTGTGCAGTTTTGAGAACTGTCAAAATCACTCGTACCTATTAATCACAAATTGTACTCGAGGACCTGAAATTTCCTATACAAATGTTTTCAAATAAGTGCAAGGATCACTTCTCCCTTCAGTCTATAATCCACACTTATTAATTTCACATATCATATCATTTCTTGGGAACACACGAGCCCAAGAAATAAACTTACTCCCAACTGAGTGGCTTCATAACTCAGTTGGTAAAGCATTGCACCAGCATCACTGGGACCATGTGTTTGAAGCCTGTTGAAATTGCTTGAATTTTCTATGTATATGAGAGAAAATTGCTCAAACTGTGAAGATTTTAAGTGAGAGGATCATACTCTATTTGCAGTATTTTATAGTGGCTTGACTTAAATATCTATTTTATAAGTCATTAGGTGTAATGGACACTAGCTTTGGGTGAGTCACTGTCAGGCAAACTGGCAATTGTGCGAATTTTGACTGCAATTCAGCTTCATGTATTGTGCACACTGTTTTCTAATTAGCATTTAATGCAAAGAAGAGAACACTAGCACATATTCATGATTAAAAAATTTGGTCTTTGTTAGTGGAGGTAACTATATCCACTGCTACTAAAACCCTTTAATAGGAAGTTTTAATGGAATTATAAAATGGATTTTGTTGAAAATTAGCTTGAATGATACTTGTTGTGGCCATGAAAAGGGGTCATGTGATTGTCTTGTTGAGGGTTGAAGTAAATTAATAGCATTTTTAGGATGTTTGAGAAGTCTCTTTTGTTTTATACAACATTATTATTGTACATCTGACTTCCTAAATGCTCTGTATTAAATAGGTATGAGTCCACAACGTTGTTGCGAAGTTAAAGAGGAACCACCTGTTGAGTTGACGTTGGACCCTTATAATAGGTGAGAGATTCATTTGAAGAAGTATTGATAAGTACGGTACCCTGTGAAGTTGCATTTCAGAGTCCTACGTCCCATGTGAAAATGTTATCAAGATCTTAGTAAGATTCTTAATAAGATTCTTATTAAGATCCTATCTTACTTGTTAATTAAAGTTCTTATAAGATTCTTGCAAGTGTCCTGCAAGTTTTTTTACCAGTTTCTTCCAAGATCTTAGCAAGACCTTACAAGATTTTACCTAGATTAAGATATTACCCAGTTTTTCGGAAAAAAAAGTTACAAAGATTTCACCAAGATCTTATTCAGATCTTGCCAGGATGTTATTAGGATCCTATATAATTATTATACTTGGATCTCACCAAGATATTTCTCAGATTTTGCAAAATTAATAGGACGGAAAAAAACTTTAAACCAAAACTAATACAATTTTGATTGTTTTAGTAAAGTATGATAGAACTGAAAACAAGGACACTAGTACATCATTCTCCAGTACACCTTTTTGCTCCATCTCAATTTTCAAACAGCCTAATTCAAATTGTACAAAAACACTGCAACATTATTGTTAGACGACAAAATTGTACCACCATTACTTACGGTTATTTCATTTTTGCAGGGCTAACCGAAGCAAGCTGTCCAGTTATTGTAGGTTGTGCACTTACAGTGCAATAGCCACTATGTTATTGGGTATGAAAGAGAATGGTTCGTTGTAAGATTACAGGCCCTCAACAATATTTATCATCAGTTCCGTAATAATTGGCTTATGTTTGCTTTCTATTTTGTGGCTACTAACCTTGAGTGGCCAAAGAAGTGTTTCCTCGCCACGCGACAAGCTGGGGAGATGAAAGACATTAGACGAAGCCAAATTTCTCGTACAAGCGCCCGACGCATCAAAAATTGGACACGAAGCGCTTTTGCCTCCATGAATCGGTTGCGGAGAAAATGATGGTGGAGTTGGAAACTCTAAGTGGGGTGAAAGGTTTTCAATGGGGACGTCGTCTTCTGTGCTCCCAGCGTTCATTTTTCCTAATCACTGCTGCGTTATTGCAGCGTTATTAGAGAGCTTAAGCCACGTTTTTGAGCTGCTGTGAAGTGGGTTAAAAGCAGTTCCGCTTGAAATCCTTTCACCCGAAAACGTCATTCTATCTCGTCACGGTGCGAAAGAAGTACAGGGGATGAATACTGATACTGAGTTAACTCCCCCTCCAGTTG
The DNA here is from genome assembly GCA_014633955.1 of Acropora tenuis. Taxonomy (NCBI): domain Eukaryota; kingdom Metazoa; phylum Cnidaria; class Anthozoa; order Scleractinia; family Acroporidae; genus Acropora; species Acropora tenuis. Next base: position 867,928 of record BLAZ01001389.1, read on the forward strand.
TCTCCATGAATTGGGAAAATTGTCAAGATGAGAGTATTGGCAATAGAACATAGTGTGTTGGGCGGATAACTGTCAGAAAGCAGACTACAGAATTCTCTGCCGGAACGCTACACGTGAGGACCTACAGTCTACAACTAGCTCTGGGAAGATCCTCTTAACCTAAGCAACTCTGATGCAGAAGAAAACGTTATGGAAGAGTATGACCCTGATTCCGATTTATAGTCATCGTTGTCTGGGGTTGGAGTTGAAGACGAGGGTGTTTTTCCACGCACGGTGACAACTCAAAGTGGTCTACAAATTAGAGTCGTGGTTACTCTGGACTTAAAGCTATGAATTTTAGTTGACGTGAACTCATTTCTATTTGGTATGAAACAACGGCAAGTATTGTTACTCCCATACTATATATGCGTTGTTTTCAGCCTGTCCTTATCGTTAATTGAACAAGGTGGACACTACAGCGCAGCCACACGAAAGTAACTTTTGGCTGCAGCGACGAGGATAATTCTATACCTATAGCATACATTAACTTTGTAAGATGGACATACGGCACACATGCAAGACCATCTCCCTGAATAAAAAAAAAAAAACTTTCAAAATTATCGTCCTATGTAGAAAATCAGTCAGTTACTGTGCCTGCGTCTTACGTGACAACGTATTTTTTTTATTATTATTTTCGGTAACGACTTGCTTCCGTTTCTCAAAGTGCCCTTGGACGTGAGGTGCCTGGGAATAAAATTAAATAACTGGAATATAATTAGCGCCGAACTGCCGACGATTTACGACTCCGAACGTTTCCTGTTTCTGCTGTGCAGGAATTTTGTCTACTTCGTGTGTGTTTTGAGCGAAGAATCAAGATCTGGTTGAGTAAAGATCACATCCAGCCTATTAATTTCATCTTTATCAACTCGTTTGATAAAACCAAAGTTTTGTTTTGATCTCTCCCACCGACGCAGCACCACAGTTTCTTTAGAAACTAGAAATTTATTAATTTCATTCCCAGGCACCTCTCGTCCAAGGGCACTTTGAGGTATGGAAACAAGTCTTAACCTGTATTTCCTGCATCTTGCGTGACAAACTTGTCACATGTATTTCGGTGTATGATCCTTGTACGAAAATTGAAAATTCGTTTCAATCCGCAGTTCAAATGCACGAATTTCATGAATTCACATCATATTTGTGATACGTAATACATGAAGTTTACTGACTTAACCCTCTCCCGATTACCGACTAAATCGATTATTTTTGATAATTTAGTGACCAAATCAATCTTTTAAAACTGTTTACTGACCGAAGGAAGAGCCCATTGATACCCTTCTGGAAGGATACGCCATGAATTTGAGAGCTTTAGAACTAGGAACTATGCCATATGCTAAGAAATTGCTATTACCTAATCTATCGAACCTATCTAGATTGCTGGCCAGCTAACGACTCAGTTCAATCGCCTACCGAGGCAAAACTAGTAACGCAACGCTTCGCTGGACCGAAGTTACGCAACGCCGCAGATCGCCTAATCTAGGGGTAATAAAAATTATTGATTCAATAAAGGAATAAATTGGGGTAACCAAAATATAGCAAACATTTAAGTCATCTAAGATTGTGACCACCGTGACCTGGCGTATATTTAACATGCCAAATGGTTGACATTCTACGTGATCTAACAATTTGCAATATAGCAGGGTATAAACATAATCCCCCTGCAGCCTGTGCGCTGTAATTTTGATATTTTCTCTTAAGTCTCCATTTTTTCGCTAGTCTGCATTATGCAGTTTGCATTGTAGCCCTGGCTTGCAGTCTAAGTCTTACACATTCATTACTTTCTGGAAGAGATGAGAGGCTTGCCGAATATATGAACCCAAACTTACAATATATCTCGGATATTTCTCACTTCTATCTCACAATTTGCATATGCATTAATGTTTTCCAGTTAACCAAGCCAGGCAAATTGCTTGATCAAACCAGAGACTGTGTTCAAAGAAATTCATCACGAATTATGAGACTGGTCTTGCAAATCTGCTAATGACATTAGATTTTTCAACCGTTACAGTATCAATAACTCAAAGGTTTCTTACAACATCTTTGACGCCGTTTACAAGTCCTCG
>BLAZ01001389.1:923507-926007 GCA_014633955.1 Acropora tenuis
AGTGTTAGGTCTCCTGATCTCCAAACCACTCAAATTTCAGGATGGTTTGAACAGAACATGTCAATTTCCTCAACCAACTCAAAATTGTTTGAAATTAATTTTTTTAAAACTATTGTCGATTGGGTTGAGTGACCAGAAACGGCTCTCATTGCCGGAGAAATCTAATAATGACACAAATGGCTGCCAATAAACAAAACATAATCTGGAAGCTAATAATCACCTCCAGCCACAAATGATTTTGAGCGAATTACCTTTTATGTCTCCGTGCACGAGCCCATTGCTATTTAGAAAATCTACAGCTTTGAATAAGCTGCTCACAACGACAAAGCACCTTTCCTCAGCAATAATAGGCCATGCGCCATCTGGTAATTCTTTTCTCTTCCGCTCTATATGTTGTTGCAGCGTCCCTTCTGAAAAGGAAATTTCGTTCCGAATTACACTAATGATGATGATGACAATGATATTGCCCATGGGATGGGACTCTGCACCGACTAGAATTGAATCTTTTTCTGAGTGTTGGTTACATTGTTCATTGTCTTGTTGGCTTTGCTTTGCCTGTGGTTGGAATGTTCTCTCGTGTGGTCCTCGTGTCGTAATCATGTAGTTAGTGTCATGCCTCGGGGTGTCTTGTAATTAGTCTTTGAAGTCCATTTAGCATGTTTGTATTTTGGGCGTAAAGTTAGTTTCTTTGCCCCTCCCGGCTCAGTCGGTTTACCTACGGTTAAGTTGTTACGGAGCTGTCTTCTCCTACCCAGTATTGTAGCGACGGATTGTTTACGTTGTCACCAGCCTTTTGGCTATTTTTCCACATTCCATGCATCACAGTTAATTTCTATGTAAGTAGTTGTTTCGTTTCTTGCCGTTATAATTTTCCCATATTCATGTTCTAAGTCAATTTATGTAACTATACTGTCAATTGAAGCGCTTGTCGCTTTTTGCCAATGCAAGGCGTACTCAGTCAAAAAGTGAGGCATATACTTTTACAGACTGTTAAACCTGTTGTTTTTCTTTTAATTTTCTCACCTTTCATGAGCTGCATACAAATGTATGCTTTGCCGCGTTCTTCTTTTGCTCCTAGGTAGTCTACAATATACTTGCACTTGGCTTCTTTGGCTTTAGTCAAGGCATGAATTTCTCCCTCTTCATATTCGCACTAAAATGGAGGTGAGAAAGCGCAAAAAAAAAAAATTAAAGACTAAATAAATAAAGTAAGCCAAGAGAAATCAAAAGAGGTTGAGATAAGGCCACTTCCTTTCGTTCCTCTAGAACACAATTTTATCCAGAAACGAATGTGATGAATGCTCGGTTGTGATAAACGTCACAAAGTGTCCCGGTAAGTCTAAGCTTAAACCACCTGTCTATAAGCTTAGGATTTGCATTTAAGATGGTTTCCTTTCCTTTTTCGTGCTGTAGTCTCTCTGAGCAACAACATCAACAGCAAACAGAGTTGATTTATAATACCGCGTTACTGCATGTGTGTTTTTGTTAAATCAACTCTTGTTAATTCTGGAAACTCATTGCACCGTCGTTGACTGTTGCAAGCTTGAAAACTTAGGAAAACTAAACTAAACTAAACTAAACACATAAGTTGTTTTGTGACCAAGTGACAAGTGGCATGGGTCGATTCCTGATTTGACGTCACAAGCTACTTGGCATGCACGTTTACAACCTCCTTTCCAGGACCTATCCCTTAGCTTTTGTGCCTTTGAACCGCAATATCATGCAAGTCAGTTTGTCACGTGACATCAGGAACCTGCCCTTTTGACTCAGTCGTGGAACACATTTTGCCAAGTATTTTGTTAGTTAAGACGCCAATGAAAAGTCAACATTTCGTATAAAAAGAAAGAAAAAGGCGCAATGCGTTTTGAACAGATGCAAGGATGCATTTTACCGAATACAGTAAAACATAAACGAGACAGCAAACTCTTTCCACCGGAGAGGAGACGGCGTTTCTCCCTTTTGAATGAAAGGTTAGTTTGTAAAGAAACTGGGATGCGGCGTCATTGGGGAAGAGAAACGCTAAAATTTTGCATCAAATAGTCCCTCCGCACAATTTCATGACCTATGCATTGGCAGCCAAAGACAAGACCTTGTTAGGTCTTAGCAACATAGCGTACCGCCCGACCTTCAAGAATAAAAAAACCAGCTTTGAATGCTCTTTACAACCAATCTACGAGGTGGCAGCTCCTACATGAGCGGCAAACGGAGCAGGGAACAAGGAATTCTATAATAGACTTCACATAAACTGTAACTATTAACCCAAGGTAAACCAACTGAAATGGTGTGCTAAAGCCTTTTAATATCAATACTCCTCATTCTTTCCATGTCGAACTATACAGTTGAATTCTCAGTTCATTGACACAGCATTTAAATTTCGTTCACAAAGGAATGTTACCCTGGTTAGATTACAAAGCCGACGTTTCGTGTGTCATCATTTGACATCAAATGTTCGTGTAATTTATCATTTATATTTCCCATATTTCACACCGACGCAGCACCA
>BLAZ01001389.1:949157-954157 GCA_014633955.1 Acropora tenuis
TCTTTACAACCTTAGTTTTTGCTGAAATCCGTGACGGCCTAGCTATAATCCGTGACGGATGGAGACTAAATTTGCTTTTACAACCTTAGTTTTTGCTGAAATCCGTGACGGCCTAGCTATAATCCGTGACGGATGAGGGACTAAATTTTCTTTACAACCTTAGTTTTTGCTGAAATCCGTGACGACCTAGCTATAATCCGTGACGGATGGAGACTAAATTTGCTTTAAAACCCGAAGTTTTTGCTGAAATCCGTGACGACCTAGCTATAATCCGTGACGGATGAAGATTAAATTTGCTTTAAAACCCTAAGTTTTTGCTGAAATCCTTGACGGCCTAGCAATAATCCGTGACGGATGGAGACTAAATTTGCTTTAAAAACCTTAGGTTTTGCTGAAATCCGTGAAGGCCTAGCTATAATCCAGGACGGATGGAGACTAAATTTGCTTTAAGAACCAAAGTTTTTCCTGAAATCCGTGACGGCCTAGCTGACGGAAGGAGACTAAATTTGTCGTCAACTTTTTGCTCAAGCCCGCGTGACGATTAACTCCAAGTTTAAGCGAAACAAACACTACAGAGCAATTTGAGTGAGAAAAAGGCTTTATTTGCTGATATAGAGCACGCCGGACGCGAAAAACCGGGAATCTTTTTTTCTTTTTTTCCCGGAAACATGTTCTCCAAACCAAGTGCGTGGTCTTAAAACTTCCCTGGAGTTTAAGGAAGTGTGTGTGCTCCAATGGCACAAAGACACCGACGCTGAGCTCACTATTCAATCTTCCCCCTCTTTGCCAACCTGTTGGGCTTGGCATGCAGTGCAATATGTGAACTCTTGGGGATCATCTGAGATGTTCTCCTGGGCCATGTTTTGACATTCTGGGTGAAAGCAAGTTTTATTTTTTCACGTTGAGATGGACCATTTGATCAAATTTGATGCTTTTATGTTAAACAGAGATCAAGGTATGGATCTTTAGACATGGTTTAAAATCCATACAAATGTCTTTAATTAATCTTGACAGCGTTCCCCAAGACCATGTAAACTCTTAAAAACATTTTGCAGTGTTGTGACCACTGTTAAGTCCGGTCATTCACCGCCTATTTGGCAATATCAGAGGGGAAAAATCTCTACTGATGCTTGCCAATTTTTTTTTATGAATATTACAGAACGTTTATAAAGGGGAGTGGAGAATATCAAAGAGAACGAGATTCTGGAACAGCCCAAGGACTTCTCATGCATGTACACCAAGCCTTGAAGGGATATCCTAATTCTTCAATTCTGCGAGTTCGTCTCAAACCTCCACTAGATGCTGATTTCATGTGACACCTGAGCAATCTTCCGGACTTTATTCGCTACGAAGACCTTCCATGATTTCTCTGGCTGATATTCATAAAAAATAAGCGAACATAGAGATATACGATAGAAGAGTTCGATCACTGATCAGGTGAGTTTGATATGGGCCAATAAACTTTAATTCAGCACGCAAAATGCCGGTAACTGTTGCATGTTCTTTTCCTCAAAGAATGAAAGGGTAGCTTTAGCAAAATAGGTTACTTGACTCAAAATTTACATACGCATTGTTTTCCAGTTAACCAAGCGAAGCGACATGGATCGGAAGTCATTGCTCGAGCAAATCAGGAGCGGCATCCGAAGGAATCCATAACGAATTTAAAAACTGGTCTTGCAAATCTGATGACATTGGGTTTCTCGACTCATTCGATTCTTTTCTAAGCTTTTCTCCAACACTTTTGACGTCGTTTACCAGTCTTCGTTTTGAAGGCGATGCTTTACTAAACTCTTTATTTTTTTAGATAAGAATACTGAGGCTGAAATTTCCGAAACTTTTAAAAATTGAGAATGTGCCCGAACAGGAGCCCATTAATGGTAATGGACTCTGGCCCGAGGCAGAATTTTTTTTTAGAACATATTTTTGCATATTGAGATCCTTGAAATACAACCAAATCTTTCTAATTGAAAACGTAAGGCATATTTTTTCTTAGTCTAAGCGGCAAAACTACCCTTTTGAACATTAAAACAGCACGAAGCGTAGCCGTGTGGCCACAGTGTAACGTAATGATTCGGCAAGACACCCAGCAGCGCATTATTTTGATATCTCTATACATAGTAAAACGGAAAGAATTTTCTCTATAATTTCCTAGAATAGAATAGAATAGTCATAAGAATATACATTGGCTTTTAAAATAGTATGCCCCACCCTGCCATAGAGGCCTTCTTATTTTGGCGAGAAAGGACTGCAGAAATCGTTTAAAGTCTTTATTGAGTATGCGTAGGCCGCTGCTTGGAGACAGTTTCAAACCCAGGATAAGTCTCGATCGCACTCCAAACGCCATATTGATTTTCGTACTGAAAGCTCTATTTTGACCTTGGCCTTGTCAAAAGTGTAATGCGAGCGCTGCTTAAAGCGGTTTGACCGAAGTGACTTGCTCAGAAACTTGTTTTGGGGGCGACTTAAACGACTTCACACGATTTCTGCAGGGCCTCTCTTGCGCGTCCTGTGGTGAATTTCAGAGAGGCTCTACTCGCATGGTGAGGATACCCCAGCCTGGATCTGAAAAACGCTATTTTTTATAAAAAAGAGTGTAGGCCATGTTTTACGGTCCTAGTTTGAGTAGTCTTTCTTGATTAGTCAACATGTTTGCAAGTCCACGTTTTACATGATGGTCTTTCACATTTGGGCTGTCTGTAGAATAAATAGATCTTTTATCAGTTGCGTGGCAAAGATGATTTTTGTATCTTCACTCCTTAAACTTTTAGAGTCCCTTTTCCCTCAACTGACTGAAAACGAAATGACCTAAGGCTTCGGTTACTTTCATTCCCTTTTTTCATTAATTGAAAGCGCATATTTTAGTGATGCACATCTATGAACGAACTTGTCTCCGGATTCTGACCAACTAGCAGTAAGACCCCATTCGTGCGCTCCCGCAGTGGCCTGGAAATACCTGGGTAGGCTGTAACCGATCTCTGGAGGCACAGGTGACAATGGTCTATTCTCGTTCCCAGAGTTCTCTGGCTTTTTGGTCAGCGGGTGAGCGCCAGGACTGTGGCATAATTGACGCCGTTTTACCAGAAAGCGTGGCTTACCATTCTTAGTGCGCATGTATGAAGTTAGAGCGGAAAAAAGACGCCGTGGCAAAATGAGTGCGCATGCTCCAATGTAAGGCGACTTCGAACTCTCAGCTGATTATGAATTAGTTGGGCGGGAGGGGAAGAAGAAGAAGTTCTTTTGCAGTTTGAGTTCAAAATCTCGGCTAAGCATGGGCTTGACAATTGACAGGAAGGGTGAAGCTTTGATCCAGGTTTTTCTGACGAAAAGTTCGATGTGGTAGGTGTAACCCGCTCTTGTTGTTTGCAAGTTGATATTTCAGCACACTTGAGTAGGTCTTCGGCGACTTCGGTCGACCTGTACACTTAGTTTATTACCAACGAACTTTTTTTATACTCACCCTGACAAGAATGTAGTTCAGGCACTTAAAGTACAGACAAATATAAGGCTTCAACCGTGGTTCATTTGAACTCGCTCAAACTTCGATCGACCCCTGCCGACTACTTGTAATGATAATCAGGCGATTTCAAAAAGGAGCTGCAACGTTGCATCATTTTCTTTTAATGGTGCAGCTTGTTGATGTGATTGCAAGTGGGTTGCAGATGTAATACGAGAACTGTGTAGTATTCTGTGTCCTGGTGGCCCACATTGGAAACAGTGATTTTGTCTGCTCGATACTGCTATTGCAGTCTTCGCGTGCTTCTTTCTCTGCTATGCATGATAAGTAACCTTTTACCAAAAAAACAAGTTGCTCTCAAAATGGCATGGACCAATTCAGATATTCCCTTGTTGTTTGACTTTCTAGACACGTGCCTCACTTAGGCTGACTCGTAAACCATCAAATGTTCGCCAAAAATCGTACATTTTGTTTGTCTTTAAGAACAGCTTGTTCCTCGCATTGAGAAATTTAGAACATGGTCGAAAAGATTTCAGTAAAAACGTATATGTTGTTTAATGTAGCTTACGTAGACATCTCAAAATTCAGACAGGTGCTGGTCTTAGATGGGCCCTGTACAAAGTCTCAAAAACTTAACTTGCTGTTTTTACAAAATTTGCTGTTTTTTATACGGTTGGTCTTATAGATCAAACCTGTAGGTACTGAAGATTAAATCCATGATAAGAAGTCTTCCATTCGTTTTGTATTCCTTATTTTTCAGCTCTAAGGAGTTGAAATTTAATTAGCAAATTTCATCCGCCTTGTGATCGGACTCTCCAGTCGCTTTGAAACGTCGCTGTTCAATGCGTGAAAGGCATTAACCATATTGGCCGTTTTTACATTAGAAGACGCATTATGTGTCTGGACGAACTTGGGCAAACATTTGTTGATCGTCTGGTTGGGCATCTCAAGTATAAGGACGGTCACAAGACACATTTATCCATCTAGACGAATGATCTTCCGTTGTGCGTCGCTCAAGACGCACAACGAAAGGTAGCCGCTCTTGACGGATAATGAGTCTTGTACCCGTCTTTAAACTAGAGACGCATAACCAGACGAACAACAAATGTTTGCTCAAGTTCGTCCAGACGGATAATGCGTCTTCTAGAATAAAAACGGCCATTCACGCTACAAAAAGACGAAGAAATATAGCCATATTTCTTCGTCTTTTGTTTAGCATCATTCTTATTTGAGATTTTCAAATTATTGAAAGTAGCTAATATAAATGAATAAAAAACCAGCTAGTTTTATTTGTTATTTTTTGGGGGCAAAAAGTAATTCTAATTTCTTTACAGTACATATGCACTCTTTGTACAATTATTGTTCGTCTATTTGCGTCAGACAATAGTAAAATTTCTCTGTTACTTTGAAGAACAAAAGTGACGTGGAAATTTTTCCACTCGTATGGTTCGTGGTGGCGTGAAAGATCTATTGATTTGTTAACGTGAAAGATCTATTGATTTGTTAACTTGGAAAACACGTGCAACGCGCAATATTTCTGCTGCAC
>BLAZ01001390.1:146338-151338 GCA_014633955.1 Acropora tenuis
CCTACTAGTACAAATGGACTCTAAGTTAATAGCCCTAGGCTATTGACTCAGAGGCCATGAGGGCGTTACCTTGGTCCCCGAGGTTTTTCTTGATTTTTCTCCACATGAGAGAGCCGCGAAGCAGCGAACACGATTTGCAAAGCGGCGAGAAAGAAAAACCTCTGGTTACCTTGGAATTGAATCTCACTTTCATGCACACGCCAGCTGTCTAAAACGTCAAACTGCTAATTACAAAAGGGGCCAATGGCAACTCAGCAATCACGTGCTTATTATCAGCCGCAAATTTTTAAAGCGGGGTAGACCCCGGAAATTGTTCTTATAACATGAATTTCATCCGTAACGATTGCGAAGGTCCTGTCTCGATAAACATTACTACGGAGCATGTTTCTCCACTTCTCGTTTTGGCAGAAGGACTCGGGACTTTAGAATAAGGAATAGGTTCCTTTGAGCAGATTGGTCTCGTCGACGTCTTAATTCACCGCTCAAACTGGCCGCTGAAATGCCACAGTTTCGCAGTTCACAAATATGAGAGTCAACCAGAGACTTCGGAGGGCACACAACCAAAATTATGGCATGGTGAGGGTACGTACAGGTACTAGCAGACATCAGGGAGCAACTGAAATATAATTCAGTTTCCATGTCCGGTTGGCAGTATGGCGAACGCATCCTTGCATTGTGATTTATGACTGCAAGCAAGGGTTCCTTTAGATGTTAGGTGAGACTTTAAATCTCTGGAAAACGTTCCTCGATCAAAAGTTCTTCCAAGACACTCTTAGAAAGATAATCCCTGTCGAACACAGGCGAATCTTGAACGTGAATAAAGTGACTACTGAAGTGTTTTTCAAACTATTACCTTCCCCTCGCGACTCGTGTTTGCCAATTCATGGCGTTCTCTCATGCGGAGAAAAATCTAGAAAAACCTCTGGAACCAGGGTATGAGGGCGGGAGGAATAATTATTTTAGTAAAATCCAGCTAGTTGGTCAAAAAAACATCGAGACAGCGCCAGTTATGGCTAGACTTTAATCCTTTTTTGCCGCCAGTTGTGCATCGTCAGTAATCATATTTTCCGGTCGCTAGTCGTATTTGATTTTTATACACGGTAACAGGATCTTGTTCAGTGCCAATTCAAAACATTTTTGGCGAAACCTTGGACCTCTTTCGTATAGTAGGTTAAGTGCCACAGCTTCATGAAACTTATTTTCACGACCTGCTTTCTCAACTCTTTTTGTTTTGACCGGTGATTTGTCTACGTCAACTTAAATTGTTTAACATAGATGATATACTCAAGTCATTTTTCTTCAAATGCCCTTCAATGATTAGGATAAGAAATCGTGAACTTGAGCGTTCGCAATCTGCTCTGCCTTTACGTCTAACAAAGCGAAGAAATTCAGCAAGGAACTTATCCAATTCTGCTGGCGCAATCGTGTGGGCCATCGTTCTTGCCCTTTTTCAAACATTCTTCGAATGTACGTCTCGATTATTTTTTTACTACCGTGTTTCTGTTCTTCATGCTTTCAACATTATCCTCTACTGAAGTGTGATAGTCGACAAATCTTTTCTCCCTCATTTCTTCAAAGAAATTTGACTTTGAAAACAATCCGGAAGGTGAATTTATATGATTTTCCGAATGGTTTCAGAAGTAAAATTCTGTCAGTCAGGTGTGAATGAAAATCAGCTTGATACGGCCCACACGTAAAAAAAAAGACATAATAAGCGGTTCCTAATTAGACGTATCGTTTTCTCCACCACGAGAAACATGCAATACACGGTATTTGATTGGCTTCTACCGTGGCTTATAAGGTACATGCCCCAGTTGTTTATTTGGTGTTATTTTGCGATCTACTTCAAGTCTCAAGTACTTAAGTGGTCCTTTATCTTTTTGAGAAGCCAATACTTGTGTTTGAAACCCAGTTTTTCCGTAAAGGTTTAAGTCCTCAGTCACCAATCGGAACCCAGGTTATACAACGTTAGCATGAAGCTTAATAACAAAGGTCATAATACAGGCTGACCGTAGTTGATTGAAGGAATAGTAAGATATATTGTATTTGCAAGGGTAAGTAATGCACATCTTTATCCTTCACTCTCGCCCTGGGTTAACTTAAATGCCTCGCGATAAACTTCTATAAATACATTTTTTGTACATTCTTTCAATTCCATTTTTTGTGTTTTTCACTGTAGTGAAATCGATGCATATAGTAATAATTACTCTGTTTCAGGTGGTAGACTAAATAAAATTCACTCGATCTTAGCATTGAAGTTGCGGAAGATGTTTTAACTGAAAAGGGAAATTCACGGTATTGATCATGATCTTTCACATGAAAACGCAGGCTGTTGTACCTTCATAACCAACATGTATGTTTTCAGGGGTTATCTTCATGGCACCTGCCTGTTCTGGTTCTAAATCCATTAATCTTTTTGTATCTGCCTGATGTATTTGGGTGGGATCGCGTTCCACCCAACCGGACATCTTGGGTTTTGTTTCAGCCCTCAGACCATCCTTTATCCTCAACAGGACATTGCGTTGATTGCATCATAACTACTCTGCATTGAGCCACCGGACTTCCCCATCCCCCTTTGTGAAGATGACGATGAGCTTCGTGTCTTCAGCGCTTTATCCGGAAACAATCTTGATGATACTTTTATTGACCAAAGGCTTTACAACAAGAACTGACAATGCTAATGACGGTGTACCAAAAGACTTTTGAAGATGAGCAGTCTCATCCTTGGCGTTCTAAGATGTCAAACGTCAAAAGGTCGAGGAACAGCTTGCAAACGCCACGGCGGCAACCATGCAAGATCATCAACCGCAACAACTGCGTAAAGGATATGCGCTGGTTTTGTTTTAGGAATACGGAATTGCGAACTGCAATCTTTGTTTTGTGTTTGAAGGTGAAAATGCAAATGACCAGGGCGTGATAAGAGAAGTATATTCTGTATTCTGGTACAATTTTGTGTAAAGTTGTTAGGAGGCCTCAAATTTCTAGCTTTCTGTCTCTGCAGCTCTGTCACAGGATGACTTTGTTGCCACAGCTCGTAATTTAACACACCAATTCATCCAGACAGGGACACTTCCACTGCAGATACCGGAAGTAATAGCACGGCAAGCTGTGGTCGGACAGGTGGCAGAACAATGTTTAATCCAACCATTTCTGGAGTTGTTACATGAGAAAGAAGGGGGATTCCTTCAACAAGCGTTACTTGGTGTGCAACCTCTCCCAACTGAAGATGTGATAGAGATTCGCTGTGATTACGGAATAACAGCTGTTCCAAATACCTCAAATATCAGGAGAGAAATCCTGGTACAAAGTTTCTACTCCAACCCACACAAACGTCCTGAAAAACGTCCAGGTAATGGCTGAGGATCAACAAGAAGACAATTTTTCCAGGTGGCTCATCCGTTACCTCAAAGTAAAGACGACAAGTCGCTCTGTCGATTCCTTCGATTTTGCACGGGAAGCGACGTAGTGCCACCATACAGAAGAATTAAAGTCCAGATGGTCCTCATGACCAGTTCAGTGATGCGACCCAAAGAACAAACATGCTTCAATATTCTCACCTGACAGAGAACATTGATTTCTACTTGTCCAGTCCTCATCTGTGGGAGATAACTGACTAACTGGGCCATGTCTTTTTGTTAATCGTCGCTGAAGTTTGATTTTCATGCATAGCGTACATTATGTCTAGGGTGATTGTTGTTTATAACTTCTGAACACAATGGTTCTGTTGTTCTAGTAGCGTTTTTGTTGAAAGAAAGGACAGATTATATGAATCTTGTTCAGTTTTCAGACCCTTTAAGTCATTGGCGAATTTGACGCCTTAGAGAGAAAAAGAAACTTTCTTTGTGTGATTATCGTGACAACATATTTTGTTGATCACCTGTAGTACGTTTTGAATAAAATGAAATGGGAAATTGATTTTGAAAGTAAAAACGTCGCTCTTCTCTATTTATAATTCATAAACTATGCAAAACACTCTGGAGTAGTTTCATACTACAGACACTGGAGTTTGAACGAGTGGCACTTGAACGAGTGGACTACATGTTATTCTCTTCCTCTTAGTTAAATAAAATTGCATCAAAACAGTCATTTACTTTGAAATATTCAAATGCCTAGAGCTCGAGTATTACCATTTACGCACAAAAAAATACAGAAATATCTTTGAGTAATCTAAATTTAGCTGGTGCCTCGGTTTAGAAAATCTTAGGTTCTCCTTCCCCATGGGATCAAACCAAATAGTTACCAACCTATGATGATCAGCATCCCACATCAGCCTATCTTTTTGAGAATTCCTTACTTAGAAGGAACTATGAGGTAAAGAATCATTCCACTTTTTTTCGAACCTTGAAATATGCGAAAAAACATATCATTTGGCTTGGACGAGAAAATAACCATCAATATGAAAAAGAAGTTCCCTGTTAAGAACCGACGCTTCCATAGGGGTTCCTGACATTTTCAGATTGTTCTTTTCCATAAAAATTTATGCAAACTTTACAAACGTGTCACAGGGGTAGAAATTTGATTTTCGCAACACATCTCCTTACCCACCAAAATAGCATCTTTATCTACGTTATTGACTAATCTTTTCTTGCAACTCTGGTAAGAAGAGCAAGACATCTAAGTGTCCTTGAAGATATTTTTGGTTTAAGGAGGGCTTGATCTTGTGAAGTTCCAGTGTTGAGCAACACGGTTCAGCTCTTCCTGTGTCAATGGCATAAATGAAAACTGGACACATTTTTCTTGTGAAGGGTCGTCATCACAGGATAATCCGACATTCCTTAAATCTTTCAAAGATTGATTCGCCACTCATGAGCATTCTTGAATAAAAAAGACCACCACGCCTCGGTCCAGTGGATAGAGACTAAACAACCCCATATATAAAGCTTTTCTCTCCAGCCATCGCGTCTGTTCCATCTCTTCTAAAAAAAGTGCTGCAATGCGCAAATGTTAACGTTTTCAATTCTACTGTCACCCAGTACACATCGTGGAACACCACTAACTTG
>BLAZ01001390.1:156070-166070 GCA_014633955.1 Acropora tenuis
TTGCAGCAACCTTTTTAATTTGTAGCATGTCCCTTGTGGGCCACCGTACTTACGAGCATAATTACATCTACGGCTATCATTGATCGAAATCTGAACCGAACTCTGTGCACGACGTGATTTGCTTTCGTAAATACAAAAGAATGCTTCCGCTCCCCGATTTACTTGACTGAACAATGCTTCGGTTGTATTTGATCGCTTCATCTCCTCTGATTTGGTGCAACTGTTCAACGCAAATGTGAGCTTCATAGCTCGATAAAGTCGTGTTGTGATCACAATTCAAGAAGATCAAGTGGCACAATAGCTGCCGAGCTAAACAACTCGGAAAGTCTGTCATTCGATCACAATTCATGATAAAGTGGCACAATAGCCGTCTAGCTACACAACTCGTGGCGGAGCTTCAAAACTCGATGGATTATACTTTTTTGGACCATAAGTCATGGTCATGAGCTGCGTAGAATGTTCAAGTTTTCTTTCATTGCTGCAGATAGCCAAAGTGTGAGTGTTTCTCGTCTAGCGCGAGCCTAACCACACAGCGCCAAAGATTACACAAAATACGAACGAAGTTACATGTCGTCATAAGTTTGCACCAGTGTCCCGGCCGACACATGCCCCTGCAAAAATCAAGCGGGGGGGCCATTTTGGTGTCCTTACAGCAATCTCGAAAAATTCTGCATAGCCGCACACAGGTACACCAACTCGAAAGACACAGGACGCAAAAACGAAATTAGGCTTGCGTTCGCCTTTTGGTCGAACGCAATTATTATTATTATTATTATTATTATTATTATTATTATTTACGTCATGTATGGGGACATATCATGTACCACTACAGCCCCCATACATGACATACCTACCTTATCTGAGTAAAAAAGAAAAAAAAGAAAAGCTGGGTTTTCCGAAAAAAGCTGGTTTTTCAAAAAAAAAAACAAAACAAAACAAAAGCTGTATTAAAACAAGGGGTTTTCAATGGAAAGCTGGTCTTTCAACAAAAGCTGGGATTAAGAAAAAACTGGGTTTTCAAGAAAAACTGGGTTTAAGAAAAATGTGTTTTACAGAAAAGCCGTGTTTCAAATGAAAAGAGTATTGGATTTTAAAAAGAAAAAGATGAGGAATATTTAAGTGCTTGAGACTGAAAGTATATCGCCAAATACCACCAAATAAACACCTGGGGATGCGCATTTTCCTTACGGGACATTGTATTTATAGGGCCACCGTACATATGTTAATAGATATGGACCGTGGTACTAGCTCTCCGCTACTACTAGTTTTGGAATGAAAATCTATTTGGCGCCTTTTTGGTGAGTGAAAATCTCAGTTTGTATAAAAAGGAAGAAGTGATAGAGGTTGTAGAGGAGGTGTAAATTCAATGGCACTGAAATAGCCGTGGGTCTTGTTTAAAAGTACATAGGTTCGGCTGGTAGCCATCAGCTGTCTTCCTGTGCGGTGATTCCACGCTAAACTCCTTAATCGGTTTTGAGATTTTTTTTTCAAAACTCGCGTATTGGATATTGCATAACTCTAGACGCTGACCCGTTTTTTTACAAAATTCTTCTATTGTGTTTCACTTTTTGACTCGCCATATTGAATGGCTGATGACTTCATTTTTGACTAACAAATAAATGAGACGAGTAGTGAAGTTGGTTGTTTTTCTTATATGATACAATGAAAAGTCACGACGACTGGAAGAGTGGAATGCATTAAGTTCAGATGGTGTCTAAAAGATTTTGTCAAACTTCAGTCGCGAAGCGTTGTGTAGCGCAGAGATGTAACTCAGCAGATCGACAAATTATACAGCTTGCGCAAGGGAAGACAGCGGTCCCCTTTTGATCACCGAAGTTACCATAGGCGTAGCCAGGGTCCTGGGGTGCCCGTGACCCCCCTCCTTTTTTAACCAGACAACCTACAACAGGTGGCAAAAATACCATGACGATATCTTGGCCATAGTTAAAAAGCCCTTTTTTCAAGCTTTTTTTAATCAAAGTATTGATGAGATCATCAACACCTTTGCCATTCGTCATCCACGCCGCCTTTTATTAAAAGATATTTTGAAAGATGAGCAGTGAGAACTGAACTAATCTAGAAGCTATAGACATTGCTGCAAGATAAGATGGTTACTTAGATGGACTACTGTACACAAAGAGTACGTATCTTAAGTTCTGTTAAGTTCTGTTCTGTTTGTAAATAAGTTCTGCCACTCTTTACGTGCGACGACAGGTCTGAAAAAGGTACCGGAATTAATGAAAATGAACACATATGTGACCCCCTTCTGTAAACATGGTTTACAATAAAAATTGTCTTTTATCCCGCTATTGCGGACTCCCGCTATTACGGACAGCAAATCGCGGTTCCGAGTGTATACGCTATAACGGGAGTTGACTGTAAGTCCTGTTGGGCAGGGTCAATATCCGGATAACCAACCATCCTGGTGTCCCTGCGCTGTATGCGTTGGGAAGTCAAGTTGGCGTTGTATTCTACATTTGCGCCTCCCACCTCTGCGATCGTACACGGGCTGAGTTTCAGTCGATCTCAACCCGACTTGAGTCTTTCTCCGGGTACTCCGGTTTTCCTCCCTCTCCAAAGTCGACTCCCAGTCAAAAACAACGGGTCTGGGTGCTGTGCTACGGCATCATGCATGACCGTTTGGCGGCAGCCTGAGGCGCCTGTCATGTGCATTTGGCCCATCCCGTCTGAGCTTCGCCCTTCGCACTTCAGCCCTCGGGACTACAGGTAAGGGTCATTAGCGGGCACTATTTAGATTTTTTTTAGCTACATAGAGCTTACAAGAGCTGTAATTTTAAGCGATGCATTTTTCCCCCAAAAACTAGAGTACAGGAAATCATTTCAACCGTTTCATCCAGCCAACGGTTTTGGCTTTGGTGTAACTACACTCTTTTTCCAATCAAGCGTGTACACATCGTAAAATCCTGACTGGTGGCTTTTAATATCACATTGGATGTCATAAGATTATCACTTCAAACAAAATGGTGCTCTCCTACACTTATCTCTCACAGCCCGGTTGCTAAGCCCACATAAATTAATAAAGGCGTAAAACAGATAAACTGTGGACATACATTAAATACATGACGAGCCTTCATTCGCCTTAATATCTCCGTCTTCTTTTTGGCCACAATTTTCTAACCAAATACATTTTTGCCTTGACCCTTAAATTCTTACCACCAAAAACCTTTATCCTCGTAAACAAAGCTAACAGGTTGTCTCTAAAGGAAAATCCACAGAAGTGTGGCAGGTAAATCCACGGTTTGTTTCCATTACCACCTGTCGGCAATTTTAAAAATACTCTCCGTGACTTTGCCCGGCATACTTCAAGTTCTCTTTTGACCAGGTAGATTATAGAAAAAGCAGAAAGCCGTACTTACCACATATATTATGGCAGGCGGGAGATACTTTGCTCGTACGTTGATAACTTTTGATGCAAGTGATAGTGAAACACAGTCAGATGATACAAAGGCGATGATATCACGTATGTCATAAAACGTGACTGTCTAACATATGGTACAAAGCACCTGTCATTGCAAATTTCCTTTTAAATAAATGCCATTCAATCAAATTTGACGATTTTTACTTTTACTTACTGAGCCATGGTTGCTCTAATACTTTTTTTCGTCACAAAATAATAAATCAAAAGTACAAACAGCGGGGATTCGTCAAAGTGCACGAACATTGCAAGATATCTCTTGTTACTATTAGCGTATGTACAAAATGCTAGGTCAATTCAGGACTACGCCCTTGTTTGCTATTACTTGCCAAATTAAGAAAATTCGTGTTTGCAAGGAACAAAATTAAGCCACAAATGAGAATTTCAGTCAAGCATTTTGCTTACGTCGTCGGTGTGTTGTTTGCACTTGAAATTGGTTCCGTTGCGATAAGAGTCACAGCAGGATCTTCTAAGATTCCTTGCAGGATTCGTCTGTATTTTGCGTTTTCTTGTTAGTTCAGCTTTCTTTGGCTCTTTTCCAATCGCCCCCTCACTTTTTTTCTCCCTAATAGGGTTTTCGATTTCGTTTGAAGACAAGGAAAGCACAGAAAAAATTCACAATTCGTGGTGCCAATTTGGAAACTATTGTCCCTCTAGGCCGCCGGCGCTGGCTTAAATCCACGGGAGACCCAATCGCACAGATCTGGTTAAAAGCGTCAGTGGAATCAGAGCACTCTGCTTCGCTTGCTTTACTAAAGCGTTAATGAATTAGTCGGGTGACCTGGTTATTTTTTGCTGAAAAATGCTCCATTAAAAGCAAAGGTTTCTCATTATGCTTAAAGTGGTAAAATTGGCCAAAAGTTGCTCGAAAAGTAAAAAGTTGCCGAACAGTTGCCGAGCGCCTTGTGGCTATGCCTACTCTCAAAGAGAGAGCTCATTCAAAGGCTCGGTTTAGACGTGCCATTTTACCTGCATCGAATGAAATTGGTATTTGGTCGACCCAAATAATTAAATTAGACCTCGAATTTAATGGTAGCATTTAAATCACAACTTATTTCGTTTCTAGGCCCCGCTTTCGTTTGGAGTCTTCTTGCGAGCTATTTCAAACATGGAAGATGACGCTCTCTTGCTATTTAAGCCTTTCTCAGCTCATTTTTGCCAAAAGAAAGACTACTCCGAAACGTCGGATTTTATCGTTCGTTTCTACAGTCTTACATTTTTTATTAAATTAATTCAATAAGGACTTTGTCTTAACAACTTCTTAACTTACCCTTCGTTATTGTGATATGTTTCAATGTATATGCGATGTACATTCGATGCCATAAAAATCGAGGAGCCCACAGTAGAGAAGTGAGAAAATAAACAAATCGTTAGATAACTGTTACATTCCCACCAAATTATTGTGATATTTAAGGACTGAGACTAGAATAATCATTAATATAATACATATAATGTACATATAATACATATAATAAAATCGCACTTCAAAAGAATATTTTAAAAATAAGATAGACAATAAAAACGAAGGTCTCCAGAGCATTCTAAAATATTTTTACAAATTCTTTATGTTATTGTAAACATTTGGAAGTGCTATATGCTCGTTTCTAGCGTTCGTATCTCGTAAGGAATGTCAAGCCTCCAGAAAAAGTCTTTGTCGCCATGCTGATGATCTGTCAACAATTTCGACGTTCATCAAGTCTATTTGGTGATTGTAGCGTGCATGGTGTTGGGCCAACAAGGAGTTTTTAATGTTGCTATGGCCTTTGAGTGCTCTTTGACGCGCGTTTTTAGCGTGCGCGTGTCTGACCGATGTAAATACAATCACAATCTTTGCATTTGATCTTATATACAATTCCTCTAGAGGCCTCCCTTTCGATTTTGTCCTTTGGTTTTTTAAGTATATTTGAGATTGTCCGAATAGGTTTATGAGCGACCTTGATGTTGAAACCTCGAAGAACCCTCGCGATTTTCTCGGAGAATCCTTTGGCATAGGGAAGAACAACCATACCACGCTGGTCGGAATCATTTACTTCTTGTTGTCCGTTTCGTTGGCGACCATTGTAGATGAAATTGGCAGGGTAGTTTTTGCTACTCTCTTAGTTTCTCGTACAGCTTCCTCTTCGGTGGATGGAATATTCTTTGCGCGATCCATGAGGGTGCGTATAACCGAATACTTATGTTGGGGGTGGTGGTGAGATTTGAAGTCAAGGTAGCGGTCGGTGTAGGTAGCTTTTCTGTACACAGACAGGGTGATCGAGCCATCGTCTTGTCTGGTTGTTTTTGTGTCAAGAAAGGCAATAGAACCTTCTGATTCTGTCTCGATGGTAAATTTGATGTTAGTGTTGATAGAATTAAGGTGTGCGTGGAATTCATCCACGTGTTCCCTTTTTATGCATACATGGCTGTCATCTACGTATCTGATCCACCATTTGGGAGAGTTTGGAGCCGATAACAGGGCCTTTTCTTCGACATATTCCATGACGAGATTGGCTAAGATGGCGCTGACTGGAGATCCCATCGGACAACCGAAAATTTGTTTGAAATGGTCACCTTGGAACACGAAGAAGTTGTTGTCGAGGACGAACTGTAAAAGGGCAATGATATTCCGGGTGGATAAATTTGTTCTTTCAGGTAGTGATTGATCAAAGTCTTATCTTTCTTTAACAACTTCCATGGCTAGATGGGTAGGAATGCAAGTGAACAATGACACGACGTCAAAGGATACTAGGATTTCGTCGGGATCCACTGACATAGTGCGGATCTTTTCTACGAAAGATGCACTGTTCTTAACTGTGTACTTATTATTTTGAAGTGGTGACAAGATATTGGCGAGGTATTTGGACAATTCGTACGTGGGAGACCCAATGGCGCTCATAATTGGTCTTAACGGGACGTTGTCTTTGTGAATTTTAGGAAGGCCATAAAATGATGCTGGTGTGGAGTCGGTACTATGAAGTTTGTGATAGAGCTTCGGTTCCAACTGTTTTTTATCGTTGTCATGTGGGGCTGGCTGATCTTAAATCTGTAAGAGAAGTTTATTGAGGGATTTTTCGGTGCTCGATGTTGGTACGCATCGTGTACCATCAGGACGCCGTTAGATTTTTGCATTTTTCATTCCTGCTGAGGAAGGCAACAGCAGTTGCCGAAACGTCCAACACAATATTTTAGCCAGTGTCAACCTCTTTTATTATATTTTTAACATGCCTGGCTACACACCAAACATTTTTACATATAATACATATAATATTTAAGCAATAGACCACACTTTCGATGGGTTTACCGGCGTGATAAACCACGCGGGATGTTGGGAGAACACGAGAAAAGCTTGTAAATCACGAACCGAAGGCGAGTGATTTACAAGCTTTTTGAGTGTTCTCTCAACATCCCAAGTGGTTTATCACGCCCGTAAACCCATAGAAAGCGTGGTCTATTGCTTTTATAAAATTACTATGAGTTTACCGGCACAATAAACCATGGGTTTTTAACCAATCAGAACGCGCGTACTATCTTAGTTATTTTATAAATAATAATATACATATAATACATAGAATAAATATTAATAATACTTAGTTCACTCTCTTTCAGTAGCTTCAAAAAGAAGGACCACCTTCTGTACTGCTCTTTTGATGATCGATGGTCTTTTAGTCTGGGTCTTGGTGCCCATGAGAACCTTGAAGGTACGTACCAGACTTTGTTTGTCCATTGAGGCTATGATCTTTCGAAGTGGCCATTGAACACAAGGTGCCTCTTCTTGAATGATGACAAGGTCTCCCACAGAAAACTTGGTCCGCTCAACCAATTAGACTTCACGAGCTCCTCAGCTATTCTTTCTCTAGAAGCATGGTCAGCAGGGTTGTTCATGGCGCCAATGTAACGCCATGTAACGCCATGTAAATGACTTGAACACTTGCGCTCTGTTAGGAACAAATGTGTGAAATCGCTTCGCTTCGTAACCCAAGACCACGTTCGAATCGGTCCAAAAGAACTCATTTAGCTTTGGATAACATAACTCATGTCCGATCTTGGTTCCCACTTTTGCAGAGACTATCGCTGCTGTTAATTCCAGCCTTGGAATCTTCGTTATCTTTGTGGGCACTACATGTGATTTCCCCATAACCAATGCTACATTCACTTAGTTATTCTTGTCCTCGATTCTTAGGTAAGAAAATGAAGTTACCATAACCAAACGTGCTAACATCTGCAAAATGACCAATTCATAGCTACGTCGTTTGCCCATCGTCCTGGTAATAAAACATCTTGGTGTTCCTAAGTTTTGGAGCTTCAGAGGATCTTCCTTCCCATCTTGGGCGCAGTTCATCTGAAATGGACTGCTGCAACTGACGCCTTTTTAACAGACTTCGTCAAGGATCCTCTCAGACTTTAAAACCATTGGGGCCAGAAATCCAAGAAAATCATAAATGGATGCAACTGTAGATAGTAAGCCTCCTCTTGTAACGGGTTGATCTTTTAAAACGAGAGAGAAGCCAAAGCTGTCCACCCCGATGCAACAAACCACTGAACCGCAAAAACTCTCTCTATTAAAAGTAGCTCGGAAGCTAGATTCCAGTTGATATTGCTTGCCTGTTCACTTTTCGGAATGGATTCCATCACCGAGTGATCGTTGGCGATAAACTTAAGCATTTGAACACCTCTGGTTCTACATACTTCCCGAGCTACTTTGGTGAGTCCTTTTGCTTCTTCGTTAGACTCTATGCATGTTAAGCCATCGTCAGAAGTCGCTGATAAAAAAGTGAGCTGCTGTAGGTTACGTCACTCTTTATTGGTTGGCCAAGTGCTTAAGTGCGTAACTAATGCATCCTGATGATGCTGTGGTTCCGAACAAGTGAACCTTCAACCTGTACTCTCTGGATTGTAATTCACTGGGTCAACACAGGAAGCGCAGACAGTTTCGATCTTTTCTAGGCACAATAATTTGGTGGAACATTTTCTCAACATCACAAGTGATGGCGTAATGACACATTCTGAATGTGCATAGTACATCCAATAGGTTGTGCGTGAGATATGCTCCACTGAGGAAATGATCGTTGAGGGAACTTCCCACGAATCGAGCCGAACAGCCGAACACTACGAATCTTCTGTTCCTTGGGGTGGTAGACACCGTGGTGAGGTAGATGCCAGGTTTCTTGGTTTTGTGGTGGTAACGATTGCGCTTCTTTTGGGTAACCTCTGCTTTAAATTTGGATTATGAAATTGATGTAGTCTTCCTTGTAATTTCGATCTTTAAACAATTTCCTTTTGAGGTGTTCCAAGCGAGTGGTAGCCATGAGACGAGTATTAGGGAGAAGTGGCCGATTTTTAAAGGGCAACGAAATTTGGTATTGTAGATTTTTAGTCATCCTAATACCACTTTCTATCCTTTCAAGTCTAGATCTTCCTGAGAAACTTTTTGGTGTTCTTTGAGGTCTTTCAAGTTAGACTCAAGAACTCTTAGAATATCTGAATCGAAACAGCAAGAAGCTCTTTAACGGCAACACTATGGCATAAGTTCGTTTGGAACATCACTGCCTCCCATAATGCTGCAGCCAAGGTCTGTCTTTATCCCATATGGTTCGTTGTTCTTGCCGGCTCTGACCTCTCTCAGTGTCAGGGCTTGGGAGCAGTCGTAGCTAATCCACAGACCAACTTTACAATCTAGCAGATGGAGTATTTTTTCGTGAATCGCTTGTAGGTGGCTCCATTTCTTTGCTGTCGTTTTCGTTGGAATATGGCCTTCGTTTGCTGGAATTAAAGACCTTGTGCATGCAACGGATATACGAATCTGGATATCAAAGCAATAACCTCTCACTTGAAGATCTGTAATTCTTTGACTGTGAACAAGTGATTCTTGGTTCATGATGGTACTTGAGCGAAGTTTTGTTGATTACATTTCTACCCCAAGATCGTTACATGGTTTTTTTAGGATGAAGGTGGCATCGCGCCGTGTATCCAGGAGTGGGTGCGCAAGAACTTCTTCGTTAGACCTTGATGACGACAAAGATACTGGGACTATCATTCAGTAGTGGTACTTGAAACTCCTTGTGATGTACAAGAGGTCAGGGACCTGTGAGGGTCTTTGGGTTTGTCCTCTTCCTTTGCCATACCTCTTTCTTCTTGAAGGTAGGTGGGATGTTTCTTAATTGCAGAGAAGTCTTCTTCGACTCTCTCTGGAAATGTGACCTTTGCTTAGACATTTGAAACAGAACTTATTTTTTTGAACAAACCTAGTTTCAATACTTTGTTCGATATGCTTGCAATTACTGCTTGCAATTACTGAAACCTGGTTTGATCCAGGCGACAAAGATACATATACTATGAGCGAGAAATTTGTCCAACAGGCTATGACTTCCATCATAGTCCAAGGGCTGATTCAAATTGTGGTGATGTGGGAGTGCTTGTTAAAAAATCCCTGCAAATTATGAAACAGAATCTGACAAAAGTCCGGTCTTTTGATACAAGGACGTACTGGTGAAATATCTAAATGCCTGTATCAGACTTTTTATTGTTTACAGGCCTCCGCGATCTGAACAGAATGGTTAAAAGAAAATGATTTCTTCGATGAAATTA
>BLAZ01001392.1:25857-28357 GCA_014633955.1 Acropora tenuis
TTAATGATCCAGAAAACAACATCAGTCTTCATCGAATTCCGTTTCTTGGCGAAACGTGCCCAATAAAACAGAGGAGACGGAACCGATGGGTTAACTTCACCCTCGAAAGAAGAAAGAACTGGGTGCTGGGAAAAACATCCTTGCTGTGTTCAGCGCATTTCACAGAAGATGACTTCATGAGGCCTGTAACCACAAACGATCAAACAAACCGATGCAGTTATAGCTGGAGTAATTTACTGACCAAAGCAAAGCGGTAAAACTGAAAAAAATAAAGGAAACAATGCTAACAGAAAAGACTAATCAGAGTGACGATCTGTGTCGTAAATAAACTCGCATATAAAGCGAATACGAATCACAAAAATGCAGCAAAACTAAAAACAAATGGAATCTAACCTTGTCCAGCCTTGGGATCGAATAGATTCTACAAAAAATACGTTAAACGAGTGCCCGAAACGACCTAAATTTCTAGTACTGCGAATCTCTAGTCGACTACGCTACAGCTTAAACAACAACATGGTCACGTGACCAAAATGGCGCCAAAAACAAAAGCGGAGGCCTGGACAGGCAATAAAACTGGCTACAGTTACAAGGCCCCTTAATTTAGGAGCTGTAAAGATGAAGAGGGAGCTCAAAAGGGATCAATCAAGCGTTTGTGTCTTTCCTTCAAGGCATATAAGCCGAGATAATTGTGAGGAAGAAGTACCTTTGAAGAAGAGCAGAGAACAGCAAATGGTAAGTCGCGTTGCCTGTCACTTGCAACACGTGCTCAAAGCGTCTATATTTTATTATTTTGTCGCTTGTTTCTGGTGCAGTAAAAAAATCGAAGAGTAAATCATTATAAAAACTACAGTTTTGCAAGCCTATAGATAATAATAAAAGTTCTTATGTTGTGTAATGATTGCGCGATGTAATATGCGCGGCCATGAAACGAGGTTTTCAATTGATCTCTTTTGTCGTTGAGGTTTCCTTCTCGACGTTCCTGATCGGCAACAAAATAATTTGGCAGCAAAATAATTTGATGATCAATGAGCTATTCGCTGTTCCTTGAAGATCAGGTTCAAGAAATATTTATTAAACAGATTAGATAAATAGTAAGTTCAATACACTAAAGCAAAAGTGACAGTCTTCAATCGAACTGACTCTTGTCTTCGATCGAATCAACTTTTGTCGATCGAAACGGCCTTCGATCGAAACAACCTTCGATCAAACTGACTTGCAGAGGTAAGAAACGAACAAAGACATGAATAAAAGCACACAAGCAACTGAGGTGAGAAACACGAATGTAAGCACATAAAGCAGCAAAACTTACCACTCGAACAAGTACGTGGTTTTCAAGACGTTTCTTCAACTCTCTCTCTAACTTTTGATTTTCTTGTTGTTTCTTTCGTTAATTTGCAAGCCATTCTTCATCTGCAAGCGGCTCATCTGTAAACAGCGAGTGAATCGTCTTCATTTCCATAGCTTAAACCGCTCGCTTCGTCTCCTGCAGCCTCTACTTCGATATTCAGCTTGACTGAATTCCACAGTATCAGTAGTATTCTCACTTTCTGTGCCAGAGAAATTTTCTTTCATAGCGAACGAGTAAAATTGGAAGGATTTAGATCGTGAAGATCACTAAGACGCATAGAGAAGCTTACAATATCGTAACGGATTTGCAGACGACGTATGTATTTATATGCGCTACGGGGCAAGCGAGGTTCCTGAATCTACGTCACAAGCATCAGCATTTTGAGCACGTTATTCTTATGATCAGCGGCAGGGGTCGACCACAAGAAAATAGAATTTTGAGGTTTTTTAAAAGTTCGTACAAAAATTGCATTTTAACCAAATCAAAATTTTTTTTGCAGAACCTCATTGGGTGAAATGTAAAATTAGATTAGGAAAAAAAGAATTTTGACGTTATGGGCACTTTAAAAAAGGTGGATAAGACATTCCATTGTGATTACCATAAGATAGGAAGCCTATTGTTGAGACAGGTTGAGGGTTTACCTTACACTAATACGCAAACACATTCAACCAATTGTGGTAATTGCTACGCAAATGCCACAGTTTAAGTTCCCAAAAATTAATGGTTACTTGTGATAAAACAGGCTCTGATCTATACACTTAAACATTTCAATGCAGTGTCATCAAAACAAGTCTCCAATCTTTGCCCTGATCACAATTGAGCGGGCTTAATGCCTTCTAATGTAAGGACATGTTTGAGTTCCTTTGTATACACTGTAACAACAGGTAGATTAAACCGTTTTTTTGTAACCCCTGGTTTGTGAAACGCCAGAAAACAGATTCAAGACAATTTCATTAAAAAAATGTACATATAATAATAATAATAACTTTATTTATATAGCACCCATATCCTAAGCTCATGGCGCTTTACAATGTATTATAAGGCAAGCATATATTAAAAATCAATTGACAATCCATCGAAAATTACATGTGTAAAAAAAATGCTTTAACAAAAACAATGTCCCACTCCAAAAATTTCCTAAAAAGATATCTT
>BLAZ01001392.1:35857-37369 GCA_014633955.1 Acropora tenuis
CTTACAATGACTGAAAGAGAGACATAGCCCTCAAGCATATTATAATAATTATGTCCACACTCTGAGAATTCTTAAATACAAGAAATGTGAGATCTAAACAAGATGATTTAAAGAACATCTTCAATAAATAAGTTTATACTTTCTCTCAACCCTAACCAGGTCCTTACAAAAACATACATGTACACATCATATCAAAAGGTTCAAACCGTATTAGCCCATGGACCTGTTGTCAAAATTTTATTACCAAAAAAGGGCCTTTATGGAACAATTCTATCATTTCTGAATCCCTTTTTGAGGGAATTTTAATAGCCTTTTAGAGATTACTGCCAATTTTGGCAATTACTTTGAAAATGGCATAATTTGATTAAAAGACATTGATGAACATGTGTCCAATGTCAACTATGCCCTATTTGTGTGATGAAGCCCACTGACAATGTTTGTCATCATTCCTCTTTACCCAATGATATAAATAGGACATGTATTATGAGACAACTTACTCCCATTCAATCTGGTTTGGAACTTGGCATACAAAGTCAACATTTGAACCCCCATATGAAACAAACACACAGTCCAAACTAATTGTAGTTAATTGCACAGCTACAGTAGCCTTCTTGTTACGATTCACTGGAACAATGTGACCCGCTGTAGCATGAGTAATGGTGTCTGATGATAACTTTACTTGAGCCTTATCAAGCAATTGCGAAACTGCAAAGTAATGTGGAATACGGCAAACACATTGTAAAGACTCCACACAAAAGATGGCATTGGGGCACCTCAGGTAAACCTTAACATAATATTTAATCTGGTAAATGTTACCATCCTTGGTTAGCATAGTGGAGCTATTTCGTTTCAAGACACTTTTATAATCTAAACTGTGCAGTACTTGTTCACCAATAGAAATTCTCTTAAACTTCTGAACATCTCTTAACTGTCCTACCTGTTTCTCTGCTGCAGTCTTGTCCTCACCATGCATTGTAAAAGATGTCATAGCCCCAACACATCTAATATTATCAAGCAGCAAGGTCATCCTCTGAGTACTTTCCCCCCTACTTTTGTGTGCTAACTTTAAGTAAAAGTCATAAGCCCCGGTGCCATAAGTAAGACATGTATCCATTTGAGGGAGCTTCTGATTGATGGATACAGCAAGAGTTATCTGCCGTTCAATGCTCTGTGTCCCATGAAAGAGTTTCCTTAGTTCCCCATTGCAATCTTCAAAGTAAAAACAACTTTGAGACCACAGTGGGCCCAGGTCCCTTACCTTCTCTACAAGATGTAACAGCAAATGGGCATTTGATGTCTCATACCTCTTGCCATAGAAGACAGACATGACAAAAAAGAAATGCTTTAGAAATACAGATGCTTGTTTGAGATCTTTTTCAGTAATAGATTCTTTCAAGAGGGAAAAAACTGCTTGAACTAGAAGGAGGAAATGCTGTTGTTGCAAAAAATAAAAGCTCTCGAGGGAGATTTTATGACCCCTGAATTGTTTTGTTTAGGAAATGGTTTATTGTT
>BLAZ01001392.1:56411-58911 GCA_014633955.1 Acropora tenuis
TATATTGGCGTTTTTTCCCGGTCCCACTTGGTGGTGGTTGGACCGCGAGTGAGGGTATCGGCCAACTGTTGTTGAGGGATGAGTCGACCCTCTTGCACGGGGCACAGACGTACCACCCGTTCGTGAACGTCAAACTTTTGACTCCGTCGTTCGTGCATGGGTTCAGGTATGAAATGGAAGCGTCCTCGTTGCGTGGGGAGAGGGTTGCCACCTAATTGAATCTGATGGTGCACTTGTCGCTCTCCTCGCTGGGCGGTCTGGATCAGAGCGTCAAGGAAGGTGTTGTCAAACAACATGACTACAATGGCTATCAAGTAAAAAAAAAAAGAGCTACGTTTTAATCATCATCACCGATGTACAAGTGGGAACATATGAAAGGTCCTAGTGACATGTTGCCCCTTTTATTTTATCGTTGTTCTAGGGTCCAAGTGACAAACTGGTAACATTCCTCTTCCAAACAATGAGGGACGATATCCGGTCGCGTATGAAGATGACGACTACATTCAAACCTCGGACTCCCTGGTTCGGCAACCAGTTGGTCAAACCAGGAGCATCCCAAATGTTCCAAGTCTAGGTACGGGAGTCCCAATTTGTTGAGGAGCAGCTTTTCTTGAGTGCCACCTTTGTCAGCCACGACCAGGGGCTTGGGGGTACTGAATTTGCTATGTAATTCAATAACCAAATCAGGCAACGTACTCATGGGCAAAGAATGTTCGTGCGTCCCGGGTTTAAACGACAACCCGGGTATGCGGTCAGTGGCATACGAGACGGTCCACTGATCTTTTTTTGAAATGGGTGTTCTCTGTCATAGCCTATCCCATTTACACCATCCAAATTCTCTTACCAGAAAGGCGGCTCCGCTGTCTTTACTCAGTTGAAAACCTTCCAAGTCGATGACCATACAAATGGAATCCATGGCACATCAGTTGGTTGAAGGTCGAGGCGTTCGCTCGTTTTTATAGACTGAGAGACTACCCATCATCCGTTGGGGGGATGAGGAGGGGGGATGGTGGGTATCCCCACTCTGAAGGGGGCCCAAGGGTTGATGGGACGGTTCTCATGTGTATATAGAGGGAAAGAGCAACGTGTTGAGACCCAATCAACCAATCAACATGGCTGAGGCGAAACTCATGTTGAATACCCTATGGGGCGAATTCACACGGCAACGAGTCGATACGATGCGTTGGCAGAAGAAGAAAAAGACGGAAGCGCTCGAGGATGGCACTGCGGTTTAGACACCAGAACGGTTGGATCCTCGTGTCAAATGTAGTCTTTGGCGTTGGGCCATCACCTGAACCGGGATCTCCGCCTCGGTTGCATCGTACCTGGACGTCTTGGACGAACATATCGTGACCTACATCATACAATTGAGCAGTTGGGGTGTGGTGCAGGACAAGAAGGAGATGGGTTGGGTGAACCTGCACCAGGAATTCCGATTATTACCACGCTGCCCCGTTCACAACACGGTGATTACTGATTTTTTTTAATTGTATTCTGGTTACACGAAGTTACACGTTTTTTTTTTCGTTTCCCCTCTTAGATCATGTGGGTGTGGTTGAGCGACCCGAGAACCACTTGGATTCTATGTCTTCAGCCCATCAAACCATCCCAGCGCATCCATTGGGATAAGTGCCAATACTGTTGTTGTCTTTGCACACATTGTTTAGAAGTGGATCGAGGCCATAACCTGTTCCACAGCTTTCCATGCTGCGGTGTCTATGGTCGTCGACGAGAGGCAAACGGACCCGCCATGACATTGACCCAAGTGGCATGCCAGGTCGCTCAACTACGCCCTGGCTACTCATTCGTCACCGGTAAGTCTTGTTTTTTTTTCTTTATAGCCATTGACCCCTTACAAACCCTTTATCTGGAGATGCGATTGGAGGGTCACTCGTTTTGCATCACATACGGACATGGTACACACCTCGCTAAGGCACCTCTTTGTTTGTCACGTTCGTAGGTCATGCGTGCCCAACTCCGCTATGCCTATAATGGCTTCTTCAGCCCATTACACTATTGGAAATGGAACTGCCCCTGGCCTTCGTGTACTCGTGAGGACACCAGTTTAGTGATGGTGACACAAGGTCTATATCACTTTTTTTATCCGTAGGTGATGCATACCGAGTGGTACCTCCATCACGACAAGATCACGTGTTGGAAGTGTCGGGCCTGTGACACCCCACGCCAATGGGACTCTTATTTGAAAACCACGCCCAAGTGGGAAGGCAAACCCCTCTGGTTTGGGGACTCGATCAGTTATCGATGTGGTGGTGTCAGATACGGTCATTCATTGTAGGTGTTGGATTGGATTACAGTTGGTGATTGGATTGATTGTGATTGTGATTGATAGGTCGTGCGCTGCATCCATCATTATGTGGAGTTCTAGGTATGGACGTGTTATCACGAAGTGTCTCATTCACTCATCTTAATTGGGCGCTACCACCTGTATGGATGGGTCATGTCATCTGTTGTAGATGTCATGGGATTTGATGTCTTACGT
>BLAZ01001392.1:68911-73576 GCA_014633955.1 Acropora tenuis
GGGTCGTCGTCTCCAAGATATAGCGAACCACACTGGGCATATCGTTCACGGACGCTTCGTCCTGGGCTCGATGGAGACAGACGATACCCTCTGCTTCGTCATCAATCAGGTAGGTAAGATCCGACGTTGCACCCTGCCCCATAACCATTTCAGGAGATCCTTGTGATCCATCGATTGGTGGTGATCTGTGAAAAAACGTCCCAAGCATCGCCAGTTCCTGATGCACTTGCCCCTGCTCCAGCAAACGTGACGTCAACAGCGGATCCCAACTGCCGCAATGCACTTTCCATGCCTTGTAGCATTGGATCTGGCATAAGACGGCCAGGGGCGTGTGCGGGGTGTCCGACAAAACAGTTGTCTCAGTTCCTGGTGCACGCGACCCCATCGATTCTCTTTCGTCTTCATTCTCTGACGTGCTTTCTTTGTAGATAGTAAGAAGGGGGTGGAGGCCCGAGCACGGACGATAGCTCGACCGTGACCGAAAAAGAACAGCAACTCCACATGCAACGTCATCCATGTCTCCATCTTCCATTGGGCGCGTCGACGACTGCTGAGACGCCCCAACACCTCCTGAGGTGTGGTTGATTCTCCCACCTGGAACACGTGTGCAACTTCGCTGTGCACGCCCGCCCATCATTGTCTCTTGATCCTGAAGATCGTACATATCCGATAGTACTGGTAAGTAGCCACCAAACAGTAACCCAAAAACGCCAACAATCGAATTTCTTGATCAGGTCTTCGATCTTTTCCATCGTGGTCCGCTCCTTCCCAGTGCGTGGTTACCCGGCACCCTCTTCGAACCCCTTCTCAGAGAGAAGTTTGTGGGGGGTCTGACGTCATACTCCGATCGTACATAGGACCGGTCTCTGCATTCGGGGTTCTCAAACCACAACCATGAGTCAACCGGAAAGAGGATGAAGACGATCGCTGAGGATCATCGAATCCCGCAGGAAGATCCTACGTGACACCATCCGCAACATCGTGGCCGAATACAAGCGAGCTCCACGTCGTTAACGCTGGCGCAATGCCATCTGGGATATCATCCAACAGAAGCGGGCCAAGCAAGACTGGCTCAAGCGAATGGTACGAAAGATGGTGGAGCAACGACGTGCCCAGAAAGCAGCTGAACTCCGTGCCCGCATCAGGGAACACCAAGAAGAGCGGAGGTGCATGGTGTGTCTGTCTTATTATTATCCCAGTGAAATGCACCTCCAACCATTGTTTCACATTCGTGGCGTCCCTGAGAATCTCAAGTTGCCCAGGAAGGTGCTCAATACCACAATCCGTATGTGTTGCTGCAAGGTGCGTGTTCATATGGCCTGTATCTTGCAAAGCATGTACTCGATGTATGGCCACGCCAACAAACATCATTGGCGGTGCGTCCATTGTCAATGCCATCTTATGGACAGTCGAGATGAGGACGTATTCCACATTGGTATAAACGAAGTGGACTCGTTCAATTTGGAAGACAATGAGGAGATCGAACACGTGCACCGGATCGACGAATCCCGCATACCAGATAGTGATACTGGCATAGGTAGTGATTAGGGACGAGGGTCAGTAGGACCCTCACACGTTCCCCGTAAACAAAGAAAATGACACCAACAAATCTTTTTTTCAGATGTTTTATTTGTCTTCAATACGATTTACCGGACGTGCCTAATCTCGATCTACTCTGCCGATTCACCTGTGCCCATTTACAAGCTCGACATAAAGATACTCAACCCATACGACTTTATCAACCGGTCCGCATCTTCTGTTCTAAACAATGGGTTCATGCCATTTGTTGCATGAACTACATCTGCATCGCTCACGGTGGATACGGTCACCAATGACAATGGACCTGCCTGCATTGCCGACACCCTTTACATGGTTTGTAGTGGCTTCTTCTTTCGAAAGTGTAATGTGAGTCTCAATTTCTTGTTGGGTAATGATGGAACGTACGCTCCTGTTTTATCGGTGAGCCAGATATTGATAGAATCGTATTCAACACTGTGCAGTTTCAAGTAAACCCCGCTCATGCGGTACCACCAATCCGCCGTCGCCTGGAATCTCCGTGTGGTACAGGATGTACTTGTAGTCACTGTTGACTTGTGATACCATCAAATCACAGGTGATATCGATATGTTTATAGACTTTCTCGGGAATGTATCGGGTGGACCATGGTGTGTGTAACGTTGTAAACACCCAATCCATGTCCGAGTATAAATTGACTTGAGTGCTGCTCCATGTAATCGTGTCCACTCTTTTCATGTTCTCGTTGCCTCTGAACACGTAACGGACGCCACTGCCCAGACCCGTACCTCCTGCATTCATGATATCCAATATTTGTGCCAATGTCTTGTCCAGGGTAAAGTGACCTCCGTTAACAGTATCCCCTTTCAGTGTCACGTCATACTTTGTTACCTCGAGGGACTGGTGTTACACCTTCCCATTGTTATTTTTAGGGTATGCCGCCATCACGGACGCGTCGGTCCTGATATCGTACATGATCCTGTTCAAGGCCACCCTATAGATCATCTTTAACACGTCCAACTTCGTCGTTCATTTGCCTATACGGTCGATAATGTCATCGATACGTACACTCGATTGTTGGCTTGCCGACGACTTGGCCGTCGGACTCGTGTTGTAATGCACCACCAGTCCACCAACAAATTTATTGTTCGGAAAATACGCCTTCAAGGCGTCCGCAAAATGAGAGTCTTGATGTGGTATGTACGCTTACACCAAGGCTACTTCCCAGTCGTCGCCCAACGTTAAATAATCCACCAACGTGACGTTAAAATTACTACTATTATTCGTTGCGCTGGTCAGTGTGAGATACTTGTCCGTCTCCATTGTTTCTCTCTCATTTAAAAAAAAAAAAACCGCTTTCCATTATATATACATACCAACATTGATGACGTCATTTTTATCCGACCAATCACAGCACGTCTTCTGTGCCCATACAAACCCTCTAACGCTGTTTGTGGGGGTGGTTTTGACCACCCCCCCCAACTTGGATGGGGATTAGCCATTCAGAACGCTCCATTTAGTCACGTGATAATTGCTCTCGACCAATCAGAACACTCCATTTTACAACCGACCTATCAGAAACCGTCTCGAAAACCGTCTTCAGGTTTCGCATACCACTACTTCTGTTCGGCAGATGCTTTTCTGTCATCGATATTGCAACTTTGCTAGGTGTCAGGTGTCAGTGTTCGGACTGTTGAAAGACACTTGTTCCAATTTGGGTTGAGTGTGAGATTAACACACTCGAACATAGCCTATGGAGGACTCGACCAGCTGATTCAAAACATCCTAGCGGAGTTCCCTAACACCGGGTACAGGCGAATGACTGGATTTCTGAGGAGTAGATCTAGAGGTTTGGGAATTCAACAGTGCAGAATAAGAGAAGCAATGTGGAGGGTCAATGCAGCTGGAGTCCTTCTATGGGCACTCAAGCTTAGGACAATACACCGACGACGGTACCAAGTATATGGACCACTTGCGTTGTGGCATATAGATGGTAATCATAAGCTAATAAGGTATCATACCCTTACTAATTAATTAGTGATTCTAATATCAATTTTTCTGTATTTGATTACGTTATTTCTATCAGGAGAATAGAAACCACCACTTATCCCTCTCTCAGTTCATTTATTCACTCCTGCATTGTCCACTTACCCATATATCTATGCATCATTTCCATTCTTTCTGCTAACTTAACTAGAACTTTTTGACAGTATGGGAGATGTTATGAAATTGTTGAGTGAATTTTGCTTTACTAAATATTTCACTTGCGAATTATGTGGTTATTTGTGAGGATTTAAGAGGCTGTCTCCTTAAGATCCTCAAGCCCATTTTGGACTACATCACCGATTTCCTTGAAACTTTTCATGTGATTTACACTTTAGTAGGTTAGTTTCAAAACACATCTCATTTAACCTCTTCGTTCATTTTGTCTAGTTTTCAAGGGGGGTGCCGTTGGGACACAAAAATGCAAATTTTCCATGTAAAAAATTGCAATATTTTCATGAAGTTGACATCTTCCGTCGTGCCTTAAAATTTAACGCGGAAAGTTTTCCTTCCGTTTGGTGGAACATATATGTCCTCTTATTACCACGACATTCGTAAAGTTCTCATCCCGCATTATAAATTTGTTAAAATCCGCTTTTTATTACCCCTCTTTTTATTACCCCTCTTCTGTTAACATCTAAAAAATGGTTACACAGAATTTCACGCAGCTAAAAAGTTAATCGTCGCAAGGCTATATCGCTGCAGCTGCAGAAAGAAAAATAGTTGGTCTTCGTCTCTATTACAATAAAATTTGCGGCACTCATGTATAACTAGCTAGAAATCTCATCTGAAATACCAGTAATTTCAAAAATATGCAAATTAGTTAACAATAGGGAGCGCAAAAGCAAGCTCATAATTTTAACTCACATTTTGTCACTTTTAATTTTGTCAATGTATTAGTAGCTTTTAGATATAGTCTGCTGCCTTATTAAAGTAGTACTCGTTGAAATAAAGCTGGAAAAAAACTGTCTCTGGCATAACATGAAAAGCCAATTCATGTGTATTGAAGCTCAAAACAGACTTACTTTAAAATGAGAACAGGCGCCTATAGATTTCATAACAAAAGAAAAGAAGAATACAGTTACTTAGCTAATTTGACGTATGAGC
>BLAZ01001392.1:88883-91383 GCA_014633955.1 Acropora tenuis
TGAGATTTCTTGCTTTTCACGAAAGGAACTGAGTGCAACTGATGACTTCCAAGAATTAGACGATCTTCTCATTCCACATTTTGGATGGTTACGGCAGCTGAAATTCGAAAATATTACAGAAGTTACTTTGCGTCAACTAGGTTTGTCTCTGAAATCCGTATTTGCTCCTGTTTTTCAATACATAACAGAAACATTCTTAAAGTGTGGCCGTTTTCCACATGAAGAGAGCACCATTTTTGAATGGTTTGATCTTCCCGGTGACAGAAGGAGCCGAAACCAGATTGTGAAGGGAATAAACATCGAGAAGGAAGCTGGCAAGTCTTGGGAACGCGACTGCTTATTTAACAAAGTAAAACTGAATGAATTGCACTTATTTGATGAACTGGACGAGTTTGAAATGTTCTTCCATGGAACAAGTCATAGAAACGCTGAAGCTATCATAGACGGCATTGATTTAAAAGAAGGACGACAAAGAATGCAATTCAGCCACGGGGATGGTTTTTACGTTTTCAACAACCTCTTTGACGCACGAAACTGGGCTTTCTACCATTTTTTTGAACGCGATTCTGCTGTACTAGTCTTTCGAGTAAAGAAGACTGAACTGCGAGGTGATAACAACAACAATGGTCTGGATTTGACTGGTGCTGACAAGAAGAAGGAATGGCAAGAATTGATCACTACATTTCGAGGCCCCAGACTCTCGAAAATAAAGGAAAAAAGAAAAGAATTGAAAGATTATGATTTTATTGAAGGGCCTGAGGCAACCTCTAAAAGAGAAGATTATGAAAAGTTCCCTACTCCAAAGGACGGCAACTCGTATCAACTCTGTGTTCGTAGCAAAAGGTGTGTTGAACTGTTCAACAGAAGTCTTTGTGCAGTGATTTATTTCAACGTTGCTTGTTGATTTCTTTATCAACTACAGGAAGGTTTTCCTTCATCTTTATCAAATTGGAAACATGCCTGTTTTGTCCAGCTTAGTATTGGAGACAAACTTGCATTTGAGTGGCATGTGCATGGACGAAGGCCTCGTAATATGAACATTTCATTGCAATTAGTGAATCAACCTTCTGGACAATTCTGCCAGCAAACTCTGTACATTCAACTCTAGATGGTATAGTATTTCCATAAATCAATGCAAGTAATACCTACTAAACTAAGTGTAGTTCCATGAAGTTTGTAGAGTCAAAATTTCATCAGACACAGGCTAAGTTCGGCAATGTTAAATTCCATGTTATCTCGCTTTGTTGTTTTTCTTAAACGGAAATCGTACTTTCATAATGTGAGACAACATCTCCATAATCGTGTTAGGCTACAATTTTTCATCCGCCGAATTTAGTGATCAAAATGCAACATATATATCTTACAATGTATCTTTTGGTCCATTTTGATTTATCTGTATGTGTGATTTATGATGTTAAACTATTCTTGAAATTTGGTTTATCACTGCCTCAAGGTATTACAAAATGAAGTGGAGTGTTGAGTTTGATCCAGTTCACTAAAATTGTATGGTCTGTTGTGAGAAACCTTAAAATCCCAAGCTATTGGTACAGAAGCTCCTCGGACACAATCATTTCAAAGAACTGTGGCTCGATTACTTGAGATTCCGTCTCCAATTGTAAATAACCCAATTAGTTCTTGTGGGAAATATCCACTGGATAGTGATTTATCTGGTGGAAAAGTTTGAAATTGAAAACCCTTTTGACCGACGAGTGACACCACGACAGAGTTTGTTGCTTGTACGAGTGAAGTTCCGTTTGGTCTGTAGTTGTCAACATTTCGACAAACTGAGAAGAAGTCTTCTCCCTTAGAGTGTGAATGGGATGCACAGGTTTTTGAAACGTTAATTGCCAACAACAACAGCTGTTCTTAGGTTATCAGATCTGATTCCACCCAGGCAGTGGATTGAATGTCCAATGTCGAGCTTTCATATGCTTTACGTCTTGCATTGTACTGTCTGAAGTAATAACACTTGAGGTAAGAAAAAGAAGCAAGCGAGGATTCAAAGCTTCCTGTTCATGTGTTCGGATATCACACTTTTCGGTTTCCCCTCAAATGCTGACTATTTTGAGGGAATGACTAAAGCCTAAATCTGACACGGTCGAGTCGGGAATGTAAAGGTGGCTAAGGCCTCAGGCTTCTCAAATGCGTGTAAATTGTTTGTTCGTGGCTGTGGTTGTGCCAGCTTTGATTACAGTGATTACTCCAGGTTAATAAAACATATAGACCAGTTGTAGAAATGGTGCTCCCAGCGGAGTTCTGGACCACACCGCGTAGCACATCAGCGTCTGAAGTAGCTAATCGAAATTCTAGCCTCGAATGTCCCTCTCTAACTTCCGCAAGACATTACATTTCCCTAAATCCGCCGCATTCGTCTCACATCAGCTGTTCGGGTTCGAGGTCTCTGATTCCTAGAAATATTGCTGTTTACGGAGACGCCAATCAAGGTGTATGCGGTGCAAGCGACTACGACTGCCATTGGCTGAAAAAGCTTCCCCGACAT
>BLAZ01001392.1:96383-98883 GCA_014633955.1 Acropora tenuis
ACAACATTTTTCACCGACATTACAGTGGAATATATTTGGTAATTTTTGCTCACCAATACGCTTCATGCTCGCCGTCGATTGAGTGCATGATCGGTCTTGCAAAGCAGCTCACCTTCGCGCTCTGAACCAATGAACATCAAGTTTCTTTTACAGATCATTAAAATAAAAGCAAAGCAGTTTAAGAAAGATTGATGGACTGTCATATTAAACAAAGCAAGGTCATCTGATATTCAGAGATCTTAGTGTGCTTAAAAACAAGCTCAACTCCGCTGATCAAATGACCAAGTCTCCCATGAAATTAACAATCATTCCGAGAAATCAACTTTTCCGTGAAACGCGGAATTCTACTTAAATATCTGTTTCGGAAAGTCATGATTCGATGGCGTTGGTGAATTTAGTCACAATGAAGGAGATGTCCTGCTTTTCACCCATGGAACTGAATGCAAGCGGCTTCCCAGAAGTGGAAGACCCTCTCGTCTCACTTTTTGGATGTTTACGTCAGCTGAAATTCGAAAATACAGCGAAAGTTACCTTGTGTCAGCTGCATTCGTCTGATAAATCCGTATTTGTACCTGTTTTTCCATTCATAAGAGAAACGTTCTTCAAGTGTAGCCGTTTTCCACACTAAGAGAGTACCATTTTTGAATGGTTTGATCTCCCCGGTGACATAAGAAGCCGAAAGCAGATTGTAAAGGCAATAAACATCGAGAAAGAAGCAGGAACGTCTTGGAAACCTTACAGCCTATTAAGCAAGATAAAACTGAGTGATTTGCCTTTATTAGATGAACTGGACAAGTTTGAAATCTTTTTCCCTGGAACAAGTCATAAAAGCGCTGAAGCTATCATAGACGGCATTGATTTCAAAGAAGGAGGACCAAGAATGGAATTCAGCCACGGGGATGGCTTTTACGTTTTCAACGACTTTTTTGCGGCAAGATGCTGGGCTGCCTCCACGTTTTCTGACCATCATTCTGCTGTACTAGTCTTTAGAGTAACAAAGATGGAACTGCGAGGAGATAATAACAACAATGGTCTAGATTTGACGGGAATGAAACAGAAGAAGGAATGGCAAGAATTGGTCAATATATTTCAAAGTGCAAAGCTTTCGAAAATAAATGAGACAAAAAAAAACTTGAAAGAATATGACTTTATTGAAGGGCCTGAAGCAGCTTATGGAAGACAAGTTTATGAAAAATTCCCAACTCCAAAGGGTGACTCGTATCACCTCTGTGTTCGGAGCAAAAGATGTGTTGAACTGTTCAACAGAAGCCTTTGTGCCGTGGTTTATTTCAACGTTGCTCGTTGATTTCTTTATCAACTGCAAGAATGTTTTCTTCATCTTTATGAAACTAAAAGCATTCTTGTTTTGGCCAGCTTAGCATTGAAGACAAACTTTAGTTGAATGGTATATGTGTGGACGAAGGTGTGTCAATATGGTCATGGCAATATTTGATTGCAAGCAAGGAATCATACAGCCTTCGAAGCAACTGTTTTTCGTCAATAAACTCTACTTGCAAACTCTATAGATTCAACTGTAGATGATTTAAGAAAAATGGTTTTATCAAACGAGTTGATAAAGGTCGAATTAACATAGTGAAAGATTTGGAAAGCTGACTTTTCGAGTGTTAGCCTTTCGTCGGAGATGTTTCGCCCTCCCACCGACGCAGCAACACAGTTTCCTTAGAAAGAAGAGATTTGTCTAGATGGCGAAGCCTATTTCGATGAATCAATGTAAATAAGATCTTCTAAAATAAGTGTTCTTTCATGAAGTTCTTAGATTTTCAACTTTGTCAGACATTGTGCGTTCTAATCAGTAGAAACTTCGATGTTATCACGCTTCGTTGCTGTCTGCAATAGGAAATCGTATTTTTATGATGTGAGAAATGATCGGCATAATCGTTTTAGGCTCAACTTTTCATCTACAGAAATTCATAAAATTCTACGGTCATTTGTGAGAAACCTTCAGATCTCGGCATATTGGGTCAAAAACTCCTCGGAGACAACTTCAGTGAATTGT
Organism: Acropora tenuis; assembly: GCA_014633955.1. Taxonomy (NCBI): domain Eukaryota; kingdom Metazoa; phylum Cnidaria; class Anthozoa; order Scleractinia; family Acroporidae; genus Acropora; species Acropora tenuis. The sequence goes on from BLAZ01001392.1 coordinate 98,401, forward strand.
GAGTCGATTACCTGAGATCTCGTCTCCAATTGTTCAGATGTATGGCGGATTGCACTATTCGCTAATGTCTCCACTGTTTTCCAACGGTGGATAAATCACTGTGCAGTGGATAACCCAATTAGTTTTTGCAGGAAATATCCACTAAACAGTGATTTATCCAGCGGAAAAGTTTGAATGAGAAATTGAAAACCGTTTTAACCCACGAGTGACACACCACGATAGATTTGATTGTCCGGCTGTGTGAAGTTCCGTTTTGGACTGTTGTTAAGGACATTTCGACAAACTGAGAAGTCTTTTATCTCAAGGTCTGATGCCAGGTGTCCACGGGTTTTCGAAACGTTAGTCGCCAACAACAGCAGCTGTTGTTCTCAGGACAGATCGGATTCCATCCAGGTAGGGGATGGAACGCCCAGAGCCTTATCATTTCACATGTCTTGCGTCTTGCACTTCACTGTCTGGGATAATAAGCCTTGAGGCAAGAGC
>BLAZ01001392.1:105582-110582 GCA_014633955.1 Acropora tenuis
CTGAAAAGTCGTTTCTGTCCGTAGTTAAAATACATGAATTTCATTTATTGAGATCACATATATTTAACTACGCAGATTGAAACACGCAGCATCCAAAGTTGTGGCCTCTTGAGTTCTGTGGTAGACGCAAGAGAATGTTATTGCCCCAGGACGGTGGGGAAAGGATGTCTATCCAGGGGATTTGAAATCGTCAGGTTTTTTCAAATGTAAATTTGCCTAACTTTGTGGCTTCATATTGCAAGATCAACAAACTCAAGCACTCACAACACTTTGATGAAAAACTTGCCAAGCCGAGAAAGCATCTTGGTGACTAACCAACAACGTATTTCATTTCCTTATTTGAATAATTTAGCTTATTCAAATTGGACATCATGAATTTTGTTGTGATATTTCGACATTCAAAGTTGAATCATTTAAGTTTATGCGCAATTGTATTCTTGCCAATGTCTGTAAACGGCTAAACATTAATTGCATTTATGTTTTCCACTAATTATAAAATGTTAAATTACCTCTAAGCCATGCTACATTTCCGCGCTACGTTTACTGGGCAGGGAGACATAAGAAACAAGTCAAGGTTGGAGTAAAATGGCTGGTGGCGTTTACCTACAGCCGTGTTTTAATCACGATACAATAAATTGAATTACAAGACATTGGTGGAAATTCTGATAAAGAGAATAGTAGCTACTGCCCCGTGAAGGTGAAGACAAATTACTCGCCAATGCAAGATGACAGATGAAATCATTTTGCAGCCCCAATCAAGGAAAATGCAGCAAGGAGAAAACAAATACACCTCGAATAATGAGGGAATAAAGCATGAGACTGTGGCCCCTGCTAACAGCCCATAAACATTACTATTCACAGTTACATTGAAATCATGTAAGAATCATATTTACACAAACAGATCAAATATTAAATAATCACAAGACTGTCACGCCTGCGAACAGCCCATGTACACTAGGATATCGCGATGTATGATAAGCTATAAATCACACGATAATACAATTTACACAAAAATGTAAATTCAAATTAGCAATATTCAAGAGGACAGAACGTGACATGAGTCGCACCTAGTAACAGCCCAAGTATGTAACCAGAACATGTATCATGAGAAAATTATTTTAAATTTTTTTGACAAATTAACAGTAGATACTAATTTCAAAGTACCAAAATATCAGATAGTCGTGGTGCCACCCCAAATTAACCCTTATATTTCAGTGATTACATTGACTTAGCGAGAGCTATATCTAGTTATAATAGCTCTAGAGAAAAGACTGATCACCCCTGCAATCAGTCAATAAAGTCGCTAATATTAATGAATTAAATATCATATACAGTGCATTTCAAATATTTACGATCATGAAGTGAAGCGCTTACATACCAGAGATATAAGTGACTGATCACGCCTGTAAATCAGTTAATATATGAATGCAAAATCAAATTAATGCAGATAAACTAAATTAAGTAGACAACGAAGGAATTCTAACATATTTAGTAAATGCACTGGATTGCCATCGCCCTAGAGTGCGAATTTGAGAATCTGATGACAATCGCCTGTCTGCAGCATAAGATACAGCACCAATACAAGAGTGCTCAGTGGAGCCGATATTCAAAAAAGCCGTTCCTCAGACATCGTGATGCTGGCTGGGACGTAACGCATCTTAGATAAAAATATGCTGGGAATTACTTAGGAATATTAGCTTGCTGGCGAATTTTTCTACCTAAACTATTTTGGCTGGGATGTGACACGCAACACCCACTTCCTGGCTTGCACAAACTCATTTTTTATCGCTTTGCTGGGAGAACACTCCAAGCAGTTAATGCCCAGTACCGCGCTGATCATATAATGTGCGGATGACATCTGTAACTTTGAATTAAACCTCTTCTACGCCCTCTATTCAATATCTGACAACTGGCTGTCAATCAGTGCAAAATCAACTGTTTCATACACTTTGCGCATAGACCGGTACGTCAGAGGGAGAGAAAGCTGCGGACGTTTTGAGCTTGCTATTGAAAAGTTACACTTGAATGCTTTAGAGCTTTTTCCTCTTCGTTTCTTTGCTGGCTGGCAAAGTAACTTTATCCTACATTGCTGGCAGAAACCAATGACAAAAAATATTCCTGGCTGGGATAAAGGTCTTTAATGAATTTGCTGGCTGGCAAAAGGGATCCTTTGGACTTTGTCTTGCTGGCTCTGAGGAGCGGCTATTTTTTTTCCAGGAAAGTTAATTATTAACCAAAAAGCGCTTAAAAGGTACCAGTTAGTTGTTCGGAAACGAAATAAAGCTTTTTTGAAAATTTGGTCGTTGAGGACTCCTGCCAATACGAAAACTGTGACCTTTATATCGTGAGGAGTCAAGACTGCAAGATTTCACAGCCCACAAAAGCTGTTCAACGAAGATATTACGGGTGATGGGTTTTCCAGAATCAATGAAAAGTGGACCGGGCATGCACAGGACCCCTGTGCTTTAAGTAATGTAACAATAACTCAACTGGGCAATGAGACGGCTGGCGGTTGATAATAATGGCAAAAGGGTGCCTATTATAATTATTGTGATTGCAATCAGCGAAAGTAAGTTTAAGTGACACAATCCTTCCTGTAGAATGAACATTAAATGTATTTACAACAATTCAGACTGGGCAATGCCTGAAGACCTCCTGCAGTTATCATTATTCCTATTTCACGTCAGTGGAACTTTCTGAGCTCGAGGTCAAATTGAAAAAAAATTCCTTAGGGCACAGTTGTTCAAAGCCCTATAAAGCCAATCCTATAGTTTGGCGTAAATTTCAGTTGCTATTTATTTACCTCTAAAGGACTTAAACTACATAAAAAAAATTGAAAAGTTTAAAAAATTAAAAAGAACATCTTGGTTAAAAGTTAAAAAAGCGACGACGTTTCGACGTTCGCTAAACGTCATTATCGAGTCAATACTGAATGAGTGAAATGAAAAGGAATGTAAATGTAAAAGAAATCCTAAGAGACACGAATGACAACGTGAAAATATGCAAATAACAAAGTATTCGCACGTAGAGTCAAGTAAAAAGTTTGGCACCAAGAGAGTCTTTCTGAGTATTGTAACTCAGGGTCCAATTCCTTAATGAATAACATCTCAAAAACCAGACAATCAATCTTTGATCTACATTTCTTTAGGACAGAAAATTGCTTGTCGGCCAGATCAGTCTTCAATGGACCGTGTTGCTCAAGGTGCCTCCCGACTTTTAGGTGACTCTACGTGCGAATACTTTGTTATCTGCATATTTTCTCGTTGCTATTCGTGTCTCTTAGGATTTCTTTTATATTTATTTTTAGTTCTCATTTCACTCATTATTAACTTGATAATGACGTTAAGTGAACGTTTTTAAACTTTTAACCAAGATGGTTTTTAATTTTTTAAAACTTTTCAATTTTATCGCAATTCTTTATACTTAAATTGTTCAACAAATCCCTTTTTCTACGCAAAGGAAGATTTGTCACAAAAATTAATATTGCGACCCAAAAAGGTTATAAGTTACAAATTTCTATTCCTAAAACCGTAACCTTGTGAAAAATCCTCCTTTAGCCGGGTAAGAAAATGGTAATTGAAACTTTCCACTAATCAAGGATTGGCTTAATCGGGCTTTGAACAACTGGGCCCAAGACTCTAATGCAGGTATCGTGTCTTCCCCAAAACCACTGAAATGTCCTTAGACGGCTGATATTATCAGTAATATCATCAAGAATTTACCTTAGTCTAAGAAAACGTCAGTGGTTGTCCTGGTGGAGAACGTTCCCATTCTGACGTAAGTTAATTTTTGATGAGGGAGGAAACTGAGAACCCAGAGAAAACCCTCGAAGTTTGGTTGAGATGGACGGAATCCCACATACAATGATCGCAGAAGGAGGAGGCGTGGTTCATAACCAATATGCCAGCCTGAGGCCCCGTCCACACGTATCCGGAGATTTTTGTATCCGCAAATTTTTTTATGCGGATACACCTAGCGTCCACACGTGTCCGCCGTATACTCTCGGTGTATCCGGAGATTTCTGTATACGCTCTCCAGAGTGGAAATTTCTGTGTACGCTGTGTATCCGGATACGTGTGGACGCTCGTATCCGTGTATTTTTGTATACGCTGACGTCGCAGTTTCAGCACCAGTCTTTTTCTGCGCGAGCTCTGTTGACCTGTCCGGAAATTAGAACCCTTTTTCTTTTTCAAAACGGCGGTATAGCTTGTTTTACTGGTTTAAAACTAAGCTCAACGCAAGTGAACTGAACATTTCATGATGAAGCTAAAGTTCCTAGACAGAAAAATCGAAAATATGAAGAGGCAGTGTCACCATGAATTTGTCTGAATTAATGAATTTATAATTATCACTCATTTATCACATGAAAAGATAAGATGGATAGAACTACAAAATATCTGTCTGTGTTGTTTTAGTCACTATCTTCATTCTTGTGAATTGCAATCTTGTGTCTCCAAGTCTTGAATATCCATCTCCTTAACTTTACTGTACTGCGTTACATCTTTAAAATAAACAGGTTAGGCTAACATTTTTCAAATTGTTAAAAGATGCTAGACCTCTTTCTTTTTCCGTTCTGTGGCTTACTTTGCATAGCAATATCATCCTAAAAAGTAGTCTTTTGAAGAAACAAGTGGATTGTATAGCAAAAACGTTTCCTCAAAACCGTTATATCCCCTTGACTCTCGCTCCATAATTGCTTCTTAAAAGTAGGGGTAAGGTAACTTTTGAAACTGTTATATTTGAAATTAACATGAATATTAATTGCAAATTAAAATTGATATTGAACTTCGCGAAGAACATCCCCATAAAAAGTCTCCAAATGGGTATTTTTTATATTTCTTTGTAATGCAAGGCCGGTTTGGGCTCACTATAATCACCTTTGCTTTGCTGACCAAAGTTTCTTAAAATTTAGCCCTCGTTCTTTCCTCTCGTGTTATCTTTGAATTATCAATCTATTTTTATACTCTTTTGCCTCTTTCTGTCTGTGTATTACGTCTATT
>BLAZ01001392.1:127003-129503 GCA_014633955.1 Acropora tenuis
AGATAAAAAAATTGCACAGTGAAACTAAAAATGTACTGTAGTTATAAAACAATTCTGGTACAATTCAAAGAATGTATCATTTGTATGTAACCTTGGTCTTTGAAACTGGTTTATTTTTTTGAAACTGGTTTGATTTTTTTGAAATTGGTTTGTTCTTGATTATAAGCATTTATTCTATAAAATAACAGATTATAACGAAGAACAAACCATATATTATACTATTTTCTACTCTGTAAAAATTAAGAACCTAATTAAGAACCTACTTAGCCTAAAATGCCAGTAAGTATCCCAAAATATAAGAACCTGTTTTGCCAAACTCGAAAAATGTAGGTTGTTACACGCGAGTTTTTACTGTATGTAACACTGGCTTTTCCACCCGTCCCACTCTTTGAAAACATTATGTTATAGTAAAACTCATCTCAAGAACTGTGTTTAGAACTTTGGTAACAACTGTGAGGAAAACTGATTACACTGAACTTTCAGTAAGTAAGATTGACTTATTTCAGTACCATTCAAAACAAATATAACTTACTTTTATAGGGTTTCTGCTTAAAGTCATTTTAATTAATTCACACTCACTTTGTAGGTGTGTGAGAGACAGAATGGCTTACTTGTTGAAGCCTTTACTTTTGCTGATGCCAAACAACAAGTGTTGCATTGAAATCATGCTCTTTCAGCCCCTTTCTGTGCATTCTGACACATAACAGCCAGTCGCTTATTTTGGGTGCAAGCCTATTCCTCTGAATTTTGTGAGGATAAGGTTTTGTGCTAAAAAAGCCATCTTGCAATGTGTTGTATGTACAGGCAACAGCAGCTCAATCTGTGCTAGTTTGGTGAGGTGGGAAGCTCAACACAGTGGTGTGTTGCAAGACGTTGTCACAATTCCTTCATCTGATCAACTGAGTAATGCAGTGTTGTGACTACCGGTATTGTCTTCTAACCCACTTGTCTCAATCTTGACTATTTTACCACAGGGGGATGGCACTTACCCTTTTAGATCTAAAGTACAACTGTTACAAAAGAAGGAAAAGAACAGAATACAGAATATAGGAACTAACTATGCCTTAACTGCAAGAACAAAAGTTAAATGATATTATTAAAATGAAAAAACTGGAAGTTGTTAAAGATTTTAACTCCTTGAGTCCCAAGTATGACCGAAATCAATTTTGCCCAAGTATCCATACTTAATCGCAAGGAAAGGTGGCAATTAATCACCAAAAAGAAGTTGCTTTGATCTTACAGTACTTTGCACGAAAATCTATGGAGAATTTAAATGTGGATTTTTGGAGTTAAAGTGTTATAAACTTAATGAGACCTTTTGTACTGTCTCTTCTCCAAAGTGTTTGATTAGCTACTCAATTTCAGTGTTGCCAAACTCCTCTGAATCCTTTTCAAAGTTTGTAGTCCGCATTGCCATCACAAAGGAGCTGTCTCTGGGAATCTAAAATAGATAATAGACAAAACAATGATTACAACATTTCTTTCACGTTCCTTTGTTTATGTTTGCATGAAGTATGTCACAGTAGGGTTACGTTTAGTTAATGTTTGCAATGCACCGATCGAGAAACTCATTCTTCAGAATTGCAAACCAAGCAGAAGTTGGTTCTCCACGAACAATGTTCCCTTTAAACTTATGGTGGCCATTGACTGCTGCAATGTTGTTATCAAATCTCTCAATGTGAGAGGAGAACTTCCGTTTTCCGTTCCTGTATGCTTGTATGTATCTACGTCTACAACGACGTTTGTTAAGTTGGTAAAATCCATTACATACATCACACCGACTATTTAAGAAACAATCATCAAAAATATATGCAACGCTTGAATAAAATTAACACGGAAACCTGAATAAAATTAACAAGAAACAAAATATTACATTATATATAAAAAGTTGCCACAATTCCTTCATCTGATCAGCTGGGTAATGCAGCGATGTGACTATTGTCTTCTATCCCACTTGTCTCAATTCAGCCTTGTTTATCACAGAAATATATATATAAATAAGTAACTCTGAAGATGGCTTCCGCACAGGTTGTCGAAACGTCAGTTCCTAACAACAGTCCTTCTCAGGACTCCAATCACCCAGATGATCTTCTTCAATCAAGGTTTGTTACTCCTGGGTTCAAACCATTTTCTTAAAAACAAGTAAATCGTAACGTAGAGTAGAAATTATACCACTCGGGCTCTTTGTGGGGGTACTTTCTTGGTGGAAATACAAATTTTCTTACATTTGGAGGGATTTGATACCATTTGGCATTTGCTTTGCCACATTTCTGGTTGTCGTAGGTCATCCTGCAATTGGGCACCATCCTCGTCATTTGAGATGACACCGTATAATAAGGCATCGTCCGCAAAAAGCCTGAGTGAGGACTTAATTTTAAGGTTATCACACTGTACGTTGCGGAACTCCCGATGTCACTGGCGAAGAGCTGGAACTTTGGCCCTCGCAAGCGACTGACTGATTGCGGTTCATAAGGAAGGATTCAAAGTAATTAAGCAGGGG
>BLAZ01001392.1:143306-145806 GCA_014633955.1 Acropora tenuis
CCCCCCCCCCCCCCCCCCAATTTCTCCTTCTCCCAACTTTTTTTGGGCCGTTTCTCCCTCCTCCCTATTCTGTTCCTCCCACCTCCTTGGAAACTTGAGCCAAACTTTAATTAATTCTGTTTCAAGTCACAAAACCACCTGTGCAATCGGTTTCTATAAAAGCTAGGATCATACATAATGTCGCATACATAATGTCGTAAAATTTTAATAGTGAAACAGTGAAAGCGTAAGGAAAATCCGCTGCTTGAAGACAGTTTGCCGGGCTCCTAGGTAAAAGACGAGCGCGAATTTCTCTGAGCCCAGACTCTCCCTTTCCTTATTGACGACTGTACAATGACGGTAACCAATAATGTCACATGATTCGTTGAACAGCCATAGGTAAATAGTTCAGTAGATAAAGCCGATAGTAGAGGAAAGTTGGGGCTATTTTTTATCAAAACGCCTATCACTAGAGCCGTAAACTTAAACGTAGTAGTTGATATTGGGAAAATGTGAATGTTTTGAAATATAATTAATTGCAGTCAATATTTCCCGAGATTTTAATGCTAGCTGCACCCGAACAAAACCCAAACCCAAACTCTAACTGAAAAAAAAGTAAATAGATAACAAAAATCAGCGCAAGTTAACAAAAGCCATCTTATCAAGATTCCCTCTAAGAAAAGTACACGGTCGGAAATTCAGCTTGAGGTATCACAAAATAGTTTTCAAAATATGGAATGTATAATTTGGTATTTATCACATATGGTTTGCGCCACGTTGTCGAAGAATGCGTCTTGAGTAGGATTATAGCGCTGTATTCATAGAAGTATCTCCATGAGTTCTCTACCCGTATTTCACACCGAACACTTTATTCGATATTCTTTGCGAACAGAGTGTAACGGATATTTTGCATTGACTGGAGAAGATTTCCGATGTCTTCGCAGCGGAAAAATAACACGAGAGAGAGAATGAAACTCTTGCCCCATTTCTCTCAAGACCAAAATATCAATGCCAATATCGAAAATCTTCTCCCTTTGTTATAAGGGCTTAAAACCACTCAGAAACACTCACTACGTAGGTGAACTTGATTGGTTTGACAGAATGTACTCTGTTGCGTCCAGTGGTTGGGGGACAAAATAGGACATGACATATACCGACCCATATGCTGGTTTTTTGAGGAACTGGTAAAATAGCCAGAAAAATCGAGACCATGATGAAACCGAACCACCGAAACAAGCTAGAGCGCATTGCTGATCATTTAAGACTAGATTTCTACTACTGTGCGTTTCTCTGCGTCTTCAAAGGGATACACCGGGATACCTCTGCTTGCCTCGTAAAAAAAGTTGATAAAATGTAGTTAAACGTTCTTTAGAGCTTCTGTATTAGACAGCTTCAACGCTTAAGGTTGACATTTCCATAAACTTTGCAAAATAAAGGTTGCGTGGATGTCTCGCGACTCACACGCCATGTAATGTAATGTTATCCATGTGATGAAGCTCAAGAATGGGATGCGTTTCTAGTTGGAAAAGACGGCCCTTGGAAAACACTGCGTCAGGCTTTCTTTTTTTGTTTTTTTTTTTTAAAATCTGGAATAAATTTGGTTGTTAACTATGTGCCTAGTGATCAAGAAAGCACAGAAAATATTCAAAGATAACTGCTAGTAGATGCCCGGGGGTGGGGGGGGGGGGTACTTGACCCATGTTTGGGTAAAGGGATGCCGCTGAGGGTTGGAAATCCTGACCCTGTTTAGGACAAGAATACGCTAAAAACCCTACCCTGTGTAGGACAGCAGCTTCCATTTCACGGCCCTGTTTAGGACAAGTGGCAACTCGCTGGTTTTACATGAATTTAAACTATTCAATCAGTCAGTCGGTTTACTCAGTTGATATTATGCAAATCCAGAAAAGAAACGCGTCGCTTGTCCGCCGCTCAATAGCGAGCTTTTTCAACTTCTCGGAGGCCTCAGGTCGCAGCCTAACAAAAGAAAGAGACTGCTCGCAGTCTGGGTTAAAGTCTCTCGGCTCGTAGTACCATACCTATTTAGGACAGGTTTTAAACCTGTTTAGGACAGAGGCAAGTCAAATTGTATACCCTCTTTAGGACAGCGAGGCCAAAAAACTATACCCTGTCCAGCGGCACGAACCGGTATAACCCAAATAAGGGAGTACCCCCCCCCACCCCTTCGAGAGTAGATGGTAGTCTTTCTCGCAGCCGTCTTTCGGTATGTCACGCAACGCTCTCCCGAAAGGAATGGCGCTGCTCACATTTCGGCAGAGCGTTGCGTGACATCCCGAAAGACGGCTGCGAAGGAAACTAAGTAGATGGAGGTGTAGGACTTAAAATATACTACACAATGATCCCAAGACACGATACAAATGGGATGCAATTAACGCAAAAGAAAAATCAACAGACATGACCCAATAGAAGAGTAAAGTTGCAAATATTACAATGGCGCACAGGACGCAATGCAAACACGATTCAATCGCCTGCAAAAGACACAATACTATGCATTAGCAACACA
>BLAZ01001392.1:163306-165806 GCA_014633955.1 Acropora tenuis
TCTCTGTACTTTTAAATCTGTTCCCTGCTACTTAGTGGCAAACTCACTGCATATTACTTTCGCAGCCTCATTTATGTCTACATTTAATGTGAAGGAAACGGCTAGAAATTTGCACTGGGCTCATTGAGTTTTGTTATTGGCATTTTGAGGTATGCAGCCATTTATGGGTTGTTTTTGTTCACGGTGATGAGATATTGGTATTGCAAAATAGAAAACAGCTCCCACTTCTACTGATGTTAATCATTTATTCAATGTTGAGCTTTCAAATTGCAGTGTTTGTGCTCTCATTGTCGTTTGGCTTCTGGCAAAATTTAGAGCTTTCTGATATGAAGGAATTCTCTACAGAAGTTAGCTGTAGAAAACCTAGTGAAATGTAGGTAGAAACTATTGTAGTCAACACATTTTTTATCTGATCCAAGGCTTTTGACAGAAACTGCGAAGTATGCATTGGCAAATCTCAAGATGAATCTTGGTATAATTATTATTTGTTGTTTTAAGTATGGGTATTTAATTCTGAGGTTTTTCTCTCCTTGCTATTGGAGACTGCCCTCTGCTGTATCTTTCATGAAAACTGTGTAGTTCAAAATTTTCACAACCTTCGAGAAGTAATTCTTACCATACATCTACCTATGACCTGGATGTAATGTGGTGCTGTTTCTTTGTGTAGCAAGTCAAAACTTTGGTGCTCTTCATCAAGTTAAATAATTTATTAAGAATTTGACGTCATTGTCTCTATACTTAATATAATTACCTCGTAGATATCCAACTGTTCTCCAGCATCTGTAATTACACCAGCTTCCCCTTCCAACCAATATTTTGTCCCTCAATGGGAGCTGTTTTTTTTTTTTTTTTTTTTTTTTAAATGATCTTGTTGTAATGGTAATCATGTTTCAATTATTTTGACCACATACTGACATGCATTAACCTGTGGAGAATTTTATGCAGCTTTCCAAATTAAGAATGGTTAGGGTAGCATGTTTTACAGAAAGTTGTAATTAATAATAATGGAATAGCTGCTAACAAAATCAAATGAAATAAAGAAATTTTTTTTCCACACCCGGAGTCTTATCCATTCTGACATAATTATTTACCCCCAAAGAAAAGTAATTTCTGGGAAATTGCTGAAAAAGAATCCATTCCCTATAATTTTTAGTCCACCTTATTTTTGTGCATAATGTTCATTTGCATAAAAGATAATGCTAATGATTACTCTAAGTAACCCTCTGTGAAGCAACATTCTATTTTGTGCAACTCTGGTAGTAATTTGTCCAAAGTTTCATTTTTGATCAACAACCCTGTTTATCAATTTCTAGGTTCCATGATCTTATCACTGGATCTTTGTACCTTTGCTACAAGCTGTCAAAACATCTTACTAAGTGATTGTGACAGCAGTATTATGGAATCTTGACCCAATGTGGTCTAATAAGTTGTTACTCTAATCGTGTTTTATATGCATATAAAATAATTATTTTAATTGGGTTGACTGTGCAAATTTCAAAAAATCGCATAATCAACATTGAAACCTGTAATAATGAACTTATACAATCACTCATCTGGGTCTTCTTGATGTGTGCCCTATTTTTGTCTGCCCTAAGATATTGGAAACTAGTAATTGCTTCCACAAACTTCTTGCTTTGCCATGAGAGCAATGACTATCTATTGGACCAAATGGTTTTTGGCAGGCCCCAGTTGTACAATAGCTGGAGGACCCTGGACAAACCACTATACCCCTGGGGCCGGTTCCTGAAAGGAAGAATGACTCTATTCCGGGTATAAATGTGCCTTATTCCAGGGATAACTTTATACCTGCAATAACTTCTGTTCCTGAAAGAAGGAATAGTGCTATGCAGGGAATAAATCTGGGATAAATTTATTACACCTGTTATTCCTGGCATGGCAGATTTATCCCTGGAATAATTGTTATACCTGGTATATTGGAACCGGCCCCTGGTGTACAAACTACAAAATCTCCACATGCATGGAGAGGAATTCATTTTTGTTGCAAGAGTGTGGGTGTAGTTGCAGAGAATCAATTGTGACTACTATGCCAGGGCAAGATTTAATGACAAAGCTGAATGCCAATGAAAATCTAAGTAAATATGTCAACAGTAGTACTCTAACAATAATTACACTGAAGGGTAATCATTCAATTTCAGTTTTCAGAAGACACCTTTTAGTACAAATTTATTAAACCCATGGCAGAAAAATTACTTGATCTTGATACTTAAAAGAAAACAACCATATTGCAGAAGTAATCACAAATGGTACTGAAAATCAACGTGGCCAAAATAAAGGGTACTTACACATAACTTGATAATCATACATGGTTATTAAAAGATGCTATTTAACACCAGGGCTTAATGTTATACAGATATGTTAAGATGTTATCAATAAATTTGATACAACTTGTACAATAAGAGTTTCAAAGAGGAGACTTGTGCTGGATATTTCAATGCATCTTCTCAGTGTCAAGTGTCACTAAGCCTAAACCAAAATTTAA
>BLAZ01001392.1:198306-200806 GCA_014633955.1 Acropora tenuis
CAACTCTGTCGTTTAGAACAGTATTGTTACATCTCAGGTCCTTATATAGCTTTTAGTGGAGTAGGCTTGCAGATAGTGGAAGAAGACTGGGGTGCCTGTTGGCTAGCATGCATGGCTAGGCGGTTGTTTAGAAACGTTTGAAAATTGGATTCTAAACGAGTTCATAATGCTCATAACCTCCGTAAAATGATAACAAAGCAGACGTTTTGAGCGTTAGTCTTTCGTCAGAGCAATTTGCTTTCATGAGGAGCTCGAAACATTAATTTTTAATCATTCTGCGGTGGTAATTTGAACATTATCAGCTTCTTCGATACCAAATTTAACTTCCGACCGACGAGGAACCAAAGTTCCTATGGAAAACTCATCCCTTCGTTCGTTTGAAGATCAGCAACTGACTACACAGCAAGACCAGATGGTAGCCAGAGCAGAACTTAAACCCTTGAGTCTAGTTCCCTTGTGGATGAAAATTTAGATGACTGCAAACGAGTCATGTGTCGCAACACTCTCTGCTTACCCTCTCCAAAACAAAACAAACAAAAAAAAAAAATTCCGAAAGAAATTGACTTTATTGCAAGAAAAGAGGTTTTTTCGGCGAAGCTTTGGCCCAGTTTTCTTCGTCATTCTGAACGTGAAGTTTTAACAATTTCTTTCTTTACATTTAAGCCCCAAATGCCTTCGCCAAAAGTGATTCCAACTTTAAAGGATCCAGATATATTTAGGTATGTGTTGCATAATTGCTATTAGTACTTTAAAATACTTGAAGTTGAAAAGCTATCAAAGAACTGTATGAGAACTGAATTCTTTTTCTAGAACCATAAAATGTGGCACTTAGTATTAATATTTTAAATATGTTTTGGCGATAACGTTTTTTAAATTCGTGTTAAAAAATGCAAATGGTAGTCACCCGTTTTGCAAAACTTGTTTGTTGATCTTTTTTTTTTCTTTTCGTATTAGATGTCTTCAACCCATTCTTCCGCATATTCATCTTTTGTGGGAATTGGTTCTGACAAATGAGGTAAACCTCTTAATTAATTTTGGGTGTTTGAAACTTCGGTAACGATATCGGTTGAATGAAATCAGTGCCACGAGGATACATAATGTCAGAGCGGAGCTTGCAACGATTGAACCATTTTACGCCCTTTGAGACGTTAAGTTTGAAATAAACTGTTAAGGTTATTTATCGTAGTGCTGTTTTGAATAGATATGATCCTTTCTCTGTTTCAGCCAATCATTGTCATGGCTCCATCTCCCACAGTCTGTTCAGAGACAGTTCAAGCGCTAGCAAGGTAAATAAGTTACTATTTATATATTTTCACTCTTCTGGCTTTTGCTTTTGTCTGTGAATTGGAATTCTTCCCTTTCGAGTTGGCGTCTTTTGTAAGACAGTCCTTAACTTCAAGGAAGTGTCATAAACAGGCAAGGAGGTGTTTTAACTTGCTTTACTGCCTAAGGACGATAAACACCAAAATCACTTGAAACTTGCGAAACGCTAAATGGGACTAAAGAATTATTCGCTATTTTTCTTGTTTTAGTTTGATTTCTCCTCTTCACTATTGCTCCGACTTCAGACCTTTCTTCACAATTCATGACACGGAATTCAAAGAGTACACAACAAGGACACAAGCCCCGTAAGTGAAACCGTTTTTCCACAAAGCCTTCCCACTTTCACTTTTTACGCCGTAGCTTTCCCCTTACCACCAAGCCCTCCTCCGTGAACTTTTGCGACCGCAAAGAATTTCGATAGCGATGGGTAGAAGGGAGGGTCAAGTGAGGGTTCCAAGGGTTGGGAGTATGATGTTGGGATTATACAGTGCGTCTTAGGATTGTTTAATCTCTGAACGCATACCGTAACCTCAACTGGAGTTCGCGTGCTTTCATCACCAGAACGTGAGAAATATGGAAATTGGAATTTTGGATATTTGGTTGTTGTAGATTATGTTTTCAAACATGTGCCTGTTACAAACAGATGATCTCGTTCTCCATAGCTACTTCAAGATGGGCAACGATAATTGAAATCAAAATGTCTGTTTGTTTGTTTTTTAGACCTGGTGTAATTCTTGGAGTTACAAATCCTTTCTTTGCGAAAACGCTGCAACACTGGCCGCACATGGTGCGGATTGGAGAAATGGCAAACCTTGGTGAGTTGATATTTCAATGCCTTGCTACTCAGGGAGTCCGCTTGGTTTCCAAGTTGTGAGTTTTGTCGTTTTGTAGTTGATTGTTGTGTGTTTGCAAGGGTTAGCGTTAAGTTTGTAGGATAAAGCAACTTTGGATTACTAGATGTTATGAAACAACTTAGTCACGCGTGTTCAAATTTGTCAAATACCTAATTGTTTTTCTGCCGGTTAACTTCTAGTTACATCTTTCGCTTTCACGCTAACGGAATGTTAGTTTTGCTCCTAAAGCTCATGAATTACTCACCTCCGGCACGCGATTTAGAAGCTTTTTCCGTCGTGTTCTCCTGACATTCGCGTGGTAAACGTTAATGGTTACTAGTATT
>BLAZ01001392.1:226728-231728 GCA_014633955.1 Acropora tenuis
AAATTACGTTTTTCACCTGTCATCGCGTTCAAAAGACAATTCATCACAATTCAGGCTTTTATAGTTCGAATAGATAAAAGGCTTTCGTTTTCTTTCAGTATTCTGATGAACGTAAGAGTAGATTTTCATGGTAATAACACGATACTGCCAATAATATTTCCAGGGATATAGAATTGTCCTGATTTCTCGATTTTCACTTTGTCTGATGAAAAAGTCAGATTGTAATCGTGAACATTCCAACTTGTATGTCAATGCTTTTGAGCTTCCGTCTTTACAGCTAGAACTTCTCGAATTCCATTGACTCGAAGACATCACTGTTATTATTATTATTATTATTGTTATTATTATTATTATTATTATTATTATTGTCATAATTTTATACAGAGAACTTACCGAATTTTCTAACTATGCATTTCCATTTTTTAATTACTGAATTTCTAATTTTCTTCTTTATTTATTTTATTATGTATTTACTTATTATGTTTTTAAATTCTTCATTATATATGCATTAATATCAGGAGTCCCCCAGCTCCAGTGATACAAAACAGGATAACTTTTTATCCAGGTTTTCGATTCTTGAAAATTGTTAATTTGATTCTTTTTCGTGACACTTTGAATGAAGATTTTTGGTTTTTTATTAGTATTTTCATTATTATTATCATTATTTTCATAATCACTATTATTATTATTGTTATTACTACTATTATAATAATTATTATGGGTCTCAGTAGACGTAACCAGCCTCTGGAAATGTGTTGGCGTTGTATCCCTGAAACTTTAAGAAATCTTAAAAATGAGACTTTCAACATTCCCACTAGCAGAAAACCTATAATTAGACGACACCTAGAGAGATTTTTGGTGACATTTTTGAATCTGTCTGTCTCAGATGGCTTTTGGCATCCAATTCTTTCAGCATTTGGGTGTTTCTCGTATTTCTTCGCTTGTAGACTTCCTTGTTTCTTTTCTTTTAATTTTGTGACTTAATCAAGTTAAAGAAGACTTTTTCACAATTATTACGAAATAGTTTTCTTCTCAGGGTTGTCGTACTCTTTCTTCCCAACCCCCCCCCACCCACCCCCCCTGTGCTTGGCTCCCTTGAGTTCTTCACGATTCACAATTAGTATTATCGTATTTTTTTCAGCTGGGTAAAGGTCTTGTTTTTTTTTTTTCCAATGAAGTCTTATCATTCTCTAGCGAAAACGTTTTTCAGAGCTTTTCGGTATTTAGGCATTCGCCAAGCAAACAAAAATGGATCCAAAAAGAATTTCAGATACAGCGTATTGTCTGCGATGACCCGGGCAGTCCAAATCTTCTGCTTTGTCCCCTCATCTGAGTAAAGGTAAATGTACCAAAATATAGCACTTGGCTGAGAGCACACCAACAGGATAACAATCAACATTAAATTCAATCGAACAAAATTCTTCTCAATTAGCAGTTGTTGGGATCGTTTTGAACTTTGTTGACGCCGCGAAGCTCGGCTCATTTCAGGGGATTCTTCGGTTACAGCAGTGTTTGTTGTCGACAGCGTTGCCCGTCGATGTTTCATCTGTTTGCCGAAAGCTCTCTGAAGCAGCAAGTAGGTGATGATTGTTACTGATAGCGAAACGGTGGAATGAAGGATCAAGTCGATCTTAAACATAACCTCATCTGTAGCCCCAAACGCTCGTATGATTTCAAAAAGCGTGGCGTAGGAAAACAGCCCTGCCACACACGCCGCTATCCTTCGCCTGGTGATCAAAATCTGGAATTTGAAAGGGAACGCTACCGCGACGTACTGCACCAAAGTAAACGCCAAGACGATGAAGTAAGATGTGTTCGTAGTTATTGCAATAAGGTACCCCATGGCATCAAATGCTTCGGTACAGCGACTGTTAGGGTCATTATACATCTTGAAATAGCATGAGATGACCGTAGGCTCAGGTATAAGACCAGTAATAAGATCAACGAACGCCAAACCCACCAGAAAAAACGCTGACGGCGTTCGAAACGTTGGCCCCTTGTAAATCGCCACGAGAAGTAGAACATTGGACAGGACCGTTAGAGGGCAGACCACGGCCAAAAACGTCCCAGATATTAAGAAGGCTGTACTTGCACCTCCAGTAAGCGGAACTTCAGGGGTTGCATTCAATGTTTGGTTCATTTTAGGTCACGCCACCAGTACTTGTTCCTATGTAAATGGCAAAGGAAAAAAATATATATATTGACCTCTGTATCGTGAAAACAAGACAAGAACTGTTTCTTGTTGGTGTCAGCGAAACTTTTCTTAAGATATGCTTTATCTTTATAAACGGTCACGTATCAAGGTCTGTTCCGTCCTTTTATATTGACATGAGAGAAACACTAACGCTTAACGTCGTCGTTGTGCCCTATGGCTCGCGCCTGTATACAACGAGTCGGTCCTCTGTCTTCTTAAACTTTCAACTTGTCTTGCTAACTCTCAAGGCGATACCAATCGCACGAATTCACACTAATTGATCCGAAGCAGGCGTGGTTCTTTAACCAATCTCGTTCTTTCGAGCAAAATTTATGATCCCGATTAGTTGATTACCGCGCCGAATGTGTTAAGAATGCGAGTCGAAATTTTCACCTCTTCCAAACAGCTTGCTTGTTTCCCGTAGTCAAATCAAATGAACGAAGAAATTGTCTGTCTTAAAGACACTCGATTTGTATTGTGCCTTTACAATGAGTCGAAAGTGAACATTGTCCTTTGTGAAGAGTCGTGCTTTTTCTTTTAACGTGCTTTTTCCAACATGAATTCTCGTTATTGCTAAATATGGTCTCAATGTCGAATATTGACGTCAATAATACTTCAAAATATGGCCTGACCTCGACAGTTTTTAATGATATAAGGTCATCTCGTCTCCATTTACAAGTAATGTTTGAGCAAAAAATATCTGTCCCTGTTTCGTCGATTTTCCTTGCACTCTTCCTTTAATTAAATGCCTTTTCTGTGCAGTCAAGCCTTTTTCGTCTCCTTGTTTAGTTGGATTTAACAGCAATCAATTGTTCTTTTGCTTGTTCGACGCGAATTATTCGTCAACCTTGTTCTTTATCAGATCTCTTTGTGTCTCCTTTCTTGGTTGAAACGCTCTCTTGTTTCTCGTTAGCCGTCGATATTGTTGTACTGTAGTTTCGCACTAAGTTTCCTGTGGTGTTTGATACACTATATCAATTCTATGCTTTAGTGTGTCTCTCTGTCCGTACGCAGACGTTATTATAAGCGGAACGAACCTGTCAATAAATGTAAAGCACGAGCGGATTATGTCGCTGAAGTTTTTGTATTAGCGTCACAATCACCAAAGCACGCCCCCACGACACCGACTCCTTTGATTGGCTCAGAGAAAACAAGAATACTTGACCCTAGCTATGAGTTGATGAAAAAAAGCCTGCGGGATATTTTTTCGACCAAAAACTGAATTCCAAAGCGGATGACACTAAAATTCCTCAATTTTCCCAGTGATAAGACAGTTCAATTTGGTCTAATAGATTTTTCGTGCATTGCAAATCCTTTAGGGAAGTTTAATTAAACAATTCGGTTATTAGGAAATCTAAGAACAATTGCTGCGGACGTGCTTTTGTTCTCGTGACCCAATTTTCAATCGTGCTGTTGTGTGTTTGTTAAGTTAATTTTGACGTGACTTCTTACAACTGAAACCGTGGTCGTTTCTCAAAATCTCCTCCTCTTTAATAACCAAAGTTTTGAATTTAAACTGCTGGAATAGGTACGAAGTGGTTGGAATATCAAATGTTACTTTTCCTGACTTGCCTGGGGATTGGTTTCTTCGAAATTGTACATGTTGCACGAAAATTTGGCAGAGGGTTTCGTTCCATTTACATTGTCTCAAATGGATTTGACCTTTTTGCTTCTGATTTTGTTCTTCTTTTTTTTTCGCTATAATTTGTGGTTACTTCAAGAAATTAAATGCCCCAGAAAACCGCTAAATACTCGGAAAAAATGATAAGGCATTTCTTCCTTTCTTCCTGCCTGCCTTTTTTATTATTGCCATTTTATATTATATTTTATACATTGTATTTTGTTTCTTCTTGTCATTCCCACAAGGGTCATTATAAATTCTGGATTGCCCAAAGTAGCCAAAAAATTAAAGAAACAGATATTAATTTCTTTTTTTGCATCTTCAAAGTAAAGTTTGGATCATCTATCTGAATTTCCCACTTTTTACAAAGAATGGACAATTAGTGGGAAAAAAAGCAAAATTATTTTATTATATTTTTCACGAAGATACTGAAATAGACAATAAAACAGTAACTGTTGTGAGAAAAACGAAAAAAATAAAAATAAAAAAAACACCTGAATATCCTCGCATCCATGCATTTGCGACTTGACAATGTTCAACGTAAATTCTGGATCATTCACTTAAATTTCCTCGATAAAAAATGGGAAAAGAGATGGCGTTTCGTTCTTTTCCCGTTTAGTTCTTTTTCCTTTTTTTTCTTTTTCTTCCTGTATTTTTAGAACTTTTTCTTAATGCCTCTAAGGCGTTGAGATTCTAGAATTTGAAAGCGAGGACTGAATGACCACGGAATTCTGACGACACTTGACAATAAAATAAAAAAAAAATCTAATAAAAAAGTAACGACAGCTAATGCTTTTAACGTGACTTTTTTTGAGTAGGTTTGTCATAGTTAAATAAAGCGCAAAGCGGATTTGAATTAAATGCTTAAATTCAACTTACAATATGCCGCGTCCTGCCACGTCGTGTTAAACTGCACGTGTCTGCGCTGATTTCTAAACGCTAAGGAGTCGTTCGCGATTGCGTGTGCCCCTTTTAGTGGTACGTGTCTATGACAACTTCGCCGTTTTTGCAAGAATTGTGCAGCAAGCCAGACTGTTTACAAATTATTCCGACAAGGGTGGTGTCTTCGAAAGCTAAAGCAAATTTCCTATTGTCATCTTTTTACGAGACAAATGTCAAAGGCGTCTCTCGGTTTTGTGGTAAATAGATTTAATTAAGCGACAAATAGAAGTTTGCTCATGGGAA
>BLAZ01001392.1:236728-239228 GCA_014633955.1 Acropora tenuis
GAAATATGCTACAGAAGCACCTTCGAAGTGGGAAATATAGGCGATGAAAGATTATCGATTGCAGACTCATATTGTCGTCAAAACCGAAACATTTGCGCAGCTATTCGCGGCTTATTTTATCTCGTGCGTATGAAGTCATATACTAGACGAAGTACGCTTCAACTGGACTACTAGAAACATCATCGAAGTAATTGTAGAGAGAGAAAAAGAACCAACCTTTTGTAGACTTTCATGGTTGTCAAGACAGCAAACGCAATAAAAAGTGCTCAAGTGCGTGCTGCACGATTATTTACCCTTATTCAGCCAATCAAATTCTCAGTCATTGCCGTTGCCGTTGCCGTAGCTTAAATTCCTGTTGTTGTGCCAACAGAAAGCGACACAAAAATGCACCAAGGTGCAAGACGCACGTAGAACACAGTAATTATTTTCCTTCTTCAGCCAATGAAAAATCATAAGGCTGTCTTGTGGTGTTGACGTCGATATAGCCGCCATATTTTTTTTTTTGCCCCTTGGGAGATTAGCCAATGAAACAGACAAAAAAAGGCTATTTCGGCTCTCGACTGACATATTTCATTTTGAACTTTCATGATTATCCAAAGATGGCTTCTCTTCCCCTCCTTATTTTCCGACAATAAACTCTGCATTGAATGCGTTAAATTTATTGCAGCGCTGCGCTTCTGTCAGCATTGAGGAAATGAAAGTTTCACATTAATTTTTAATATGTCTTTTTGTAATAAGTTTTGTGATAATACCACCTGGTTAACCCACACATGAGTTTCAAATTTAAATAATAAACCTCTCTATTGACATAAATACGGCGAAGGAAGAGCATCTTATTACATTTTATAATTCAAACCAATCAAACAAAGGAAAATGTGGGCACTCAAGGACGTATCGTGAAAATGACTTGAGAAGTCTAGTAAGCTTAGAAATTGGTATGTGTGTATATCAAGTTATCTTTTGTTCGAATATTCAACTTGTCTGTGATAAATTTAATAGAGGAGGTTATGTTCTGTCATAATATCTCCACGTCAAGTTTGAAAATATGGACAGCAAGGACAAAACAAAACAATGTCGTAAACTTCGCTTATCAATTTCCAACACCTACAGTTTTCTGCGACTTCGCATTTCAGCTAAAAAATCATAGCAGATGTTATTTAGTCTTTTACAGATTTTTTTTTCAAGGCTAAACTCTTTTTTGTGACAAAATGCCAAAGTTAACAGAGATGGAATATACCTCTCCAGTTGTAAAACAGAGAGGCCAACTTTGGTATGTCTCCCATATAAAAATTATGAAAATTGGCAAAAAGGAGTGATTGATTTCGAATGTAGAGAATAGCCATCTTGTTTAGGGAGAATGCAATGCCTGCAATGCGCTCTATTTTGAAGGTTGGGCAGGCTTATCAGTTTATAAGTTAAATTTGTCCCATGGGTTTTGTCAGTTTTCCCTTAAACTGAAAATCTGAAATTTCAAACTGAAATTCTCGGGTAAATACCAGAGAAAAGTGACGTGGAAGGTCTGAAAACGAGACCGGGCGATTCAGTAACCACTCAAAAAGTTATAAAGGGCTTGTTTTCTAAAGAAGCTGTGAAGCTGCTTCGTTGGGACAGCGAAAAAACGAGTTGATAAAGGTTAAATTGCCCTATTGAATTTATAAGTAGAGCGAAAACATAGTAAAGACATAAGGCAAAGATCAGCTGTTGCTATTCTGAGTTTCACGTAGGTTGGCGATCTTCAGGCAACTGACAGATCAAATTTATTGTAAGCGCGTATAAAGAAAGGTGACCTCTAAAATAATGGTGTTATTAATGGTCACATTTACTAAACATTTCGGAGCGTCTATTAAGAATGTTCTTTGAACGTCCTTTCATAAT
The DNA here is from genome assembly GCA_014633955.1 of Acropora tenuis. Classification (NCBI taxonomy): domain Eukaryota; kingdom Metazoa; phylum Cnidaria; class Anthozoa; order Scleractinia; family Acroporidae; genus Acropora; species Acropora tenuis. The sequence continues at coordinate 238,604 of BLAZ01001392.1, forward strand.
CATTAACTTTTCCTCTAGGCACGAACTGCAGTTTCGTTTACCGTTTCTGTCGGCTGGTATTTGCTTGACGATGGCCCATCTTATCGAAAATTGTTGGTTTTCTTTTTTTAGATTCCAAACGTGTTCGCATAACTCCGTTTCGTGCTTGTACGTTTCGTTGCGTAGGCATTTTAAGTGTTTTCTGTATCTTGTCGTTTGGCAGTTACTCCTTTATAAACTACCCTCTTTATTGCGAAGCATTTCCCGACAGTTGGGCAGTTCTCGTGTTGTCGGTAGTTGCAGAGTTTTTCGTTGTCTTCATTAAGTCTTTCGGAGTTTAGCGTGTTGGTGTGTTTTTTGTTTAGAATGATTTTATAGTGCTTGTCTAAAACGGACTTCATGTTGTCAGTGCAACTGTAGCTAATGAGCACCGTATGTCCGTTAAAAATTTTGCTAAGTTTGTGACTGGGAGGAAAATGTCTGTCAAGGAGTCACGTGCGATGTTGGTTTTGACATTTGCACTGTGAGGTGGGTTAAAAACCAAATTACATTGCGTGCCTGTTCCGGAGTAGTGACAGCTGATCTTTACCTTGTGTCTTTACTTTGTTTTCGCTCTATTTATAATGGTATTGAGCGCTCTTTCTGT
>BLAZ01001392.1:248539-253539 GCA_014633955.1 Acropora tenuis
GGAAGACCTGGATTAGATTCCGCAGAGCTTGGCGGAGCGCCAAAGTTGGGTCAACTTTCCATCATTCTATGGTCTACAAAGTGACATGCTAATAACAGCTACAGATAACAACTTAAACTATGGTGGCAATCTCGCAAGAGAGAAATGCAATCCCACTATTAAAATGTTATTGGCTTTGGACATGCGCGTAGCATGAGTCCTAAGTTTGGGAACATTTGCTTGGGTAAGGAACATTTTGGAAAGAAAATTAGTGAGTAGGCGCAGAAAAGGCTTTCAATATACGTCTTGATTGCCTAAGTGCAAGATCATAGCAGTTTGATTGGCAGCTTGACCAGTTGAAGAGAAAATTGCGCTGCAATCCGGTACTTGCGCCGAACGATGGTTTACCGCGGAGCCATTGCAGTGGGACTGGAGGGTAAGCGTTTCTTGGCGATTGAAAGGAAGTTCAGTCTTTAAGATTTGGCTGTTTATGTTATGAACATAATGAATGCTTTCAAACGTCTTAGTGTATTCAACTTGCAGCATTAAGAGATGACATGGAGTTATATGCACTCAGTAGTGGAATGGTTTTCCCTAAATTGGTAAGCGAAACCATTCTATTGTTGTTGGGGCAATTGTGTTTAATCTAATGATTTAAATAAAGTATTGCCTACTTACTTAAGGGTTTTAGAATACCGCCAGCCAGTGTAGTATTATTAAAGATGAAGGAAAGGAAATTTAAGTAATGGCCAACAACATGGCACACTCACTTTCGCAATTAAACACGCACTAACTGAACACCAAAAAGGGAATTCAGCCGACCACTAAAAGCTAAGCAAGCAAAATCAAATAAACAAGTAAAAACAAAGGAGTAGACCTTTTAATGAATGCAGATTAGCAAAGGATCGCACAATTCAAAGAATCGATATTCCATTTTTGATTTACCTTGATTAGCAATGTTACTCGGATGTGCTATTTGTTTTATTAGATTCCATCCCCCGACGGAGGCGACCTCCCAGCGATCATCAGAATTGTTTACCGCGGAGCAGCAGAATCGTATGTATAACCAATCATCCGGGTCTAGCACTCGGGATTTTCAAATCGCCGAAGCAATACGGGATTTATAATAACTTTATTTTTCAAAATGGGTAAGAAACTTTCCTGCTATTTTATATCCACTTTATTTAAGCCTTAGTGGATTTGGATGAACACAGTTGCTCCACAACAAATCAAAGCAAATCACAACAAATCAAATCAAATTAGATTTCAATAAGAGGGGAAAATAAGATAAGTGCCCGAGGAAATCAAATCAGCATAGAGTAAAGAACGATCTAACCCAAATAACACAGCGTCGACGCCAGAACCGATCCCGGGCTGCGTCTGTGGAAGGCCAGTTCTCTCCCCACTGGCTCAAGCTTGTTCCCCATTTTTGCTTCCTTAAGATGAGCATTTGCATAAAGAAGAGCTTTTCGAGCTGAGGCGAGTAAGCCATTGTAGATCTCCCCACGAAAATTACATTGTGGAATATTTATAATAAGTATTCGACAATGTAATTGCTTTGCATGTGAAGGCTCTAATCGATATTGAAAATTACGCAAAGTTGCATTACTGAAGTAAATTCGGCCGTTATTTACTCTTGTTAATATTTTACTTCTTAGAACCCGGGCGGACATTGATTCCTTCCAATTGTTTGGAGTAAGTTGTCAACTAAATATCGTATAGCAGAATAAAGTTAGAAGGACACTTCATGACCTTAACATTCAGTATCCTTATCAAAAGCAATCTCGAAGTTCGGGCAAAGTGCGAGGGGACACTCTCTGATGCTTATTGAAATTAATTAATAAAAGAAGGACTGAAAATCCTGAACAACTCTACCAGAGTAGCAGATGTACCGATTTAGACACTACCCTCGCCTCTCCCCCGCCAGATTCGCTTCTCTAGCCCCCATTATTCAAGTATTCTAGGCCCAGTTGTTCAAGGCCCGATTAAGCTAATCCTGAAATAGTGGAAATTTTAATTATTCTCTTTTTACCATGAAAGTAGGATTTTTCACAAGATTAAGGTGTAAGGAAAAGAAATTTATAACCTTATTGGGCCTCAATTTTGTGGCAAATCCTTCTTTCACGGTAAATGAATAGCAATTAAAATTTACACAAACCTAGGATTAGCGTAATCGAGCTTTGAACTACAAGGCCCTGGGCAACTAGTTCTCTGTACTTTATAATCGTAATTGTTGTTGTTGTTGTTGTTGTATGTAAAGCTTCTGATTATCACTTCCACTGTAATTTCATTAGCCGGTGGGACGCAAGCCTTAAGTATGTTTAGATCAATTTGTAGCGGTACTGGGTTGTTCAAAAGGGGTAAAACCCTGTACTGGTTTTCAAATGACTGTCGGAAAACCATCACCAAAGTAATTACTCCGTCCAATCACAAAGGCCGCAAGCAGGGCAATGAACCAATCAGAACTTCTGGAAAATTGTTCAAAGCGCGGGAAAAATCATGCGTGTGATTTCTTTTGATTGTGTTTCTCATTGGTTGAAAAAGGATGTCTGAGATTTTTGAGCCAATCACCAAGCGTTTAAATCGCATTCACGTAAAATAGTTACTTCAACGGTCATTTGAAAACTTTTCTATCCAGCGAAAAGTGATGTCAAATCCACCTATACCACAAGTGGGGCCTGTGTCCGACAGAACAGCAAATTAAAAAATCTCATTTATCGCGCGTACAAGGGCACCTTCAGTCTTCATTGTTTCATTCATTCTTTTAACTCATACCTTTCTCTTTCAGTCTGTGAATGTCAATGTGGACCCGTACATGACCATTCGTCACATCAGAAAGTCTGTTGCAAGACAGAAAGAACGATCCTTGTGACCAAGATTAATACCCGCCGTAACTTATTGCTTTATTTGCATGTTACTGTTAAATGTAACAAACGCAAAATGATTTCGTTATTTTTTTTCCTAAAAGTAACCGTCATTTTAGAGAAGTTTCAACACTGCTGCAAGAAGTACAGATAGTTAAGTCAAGGAGTAACGGATTCTACTTCGCAAGCAAATATAAACAGTAATCCTAATCCGAAGACCTATAATCAACGCAACTGAAATGTTGACATTGTTGTTGACGAATAATGGGGCGTTAAAGTTTAGAGTTTCAACAGGACACTTCGTTGCGGTTATCCAAATTGAGAGTGCGTGACCTAAGGAGGGTGTGTTTAGAACTTGGACGTGGAGACGTTTCCTGTATGATGGTAGGGAGTTAAAGAAAAAGCCACGGCTGCGGCAACGAGAACTTCAAAATGCAATGATGTGATTAGTCTAAACGGGACACTGAAATAATCGTGCTGCGTGTGTGCTAAGCAACTTTAAACCTCCAACCTATGACGAAAAAGCCCATCGTTTTAGAATGGTTTTCTATTTATGTCCTTAAAGATTTTACCAGAATTTTTGTGGTATAGGATCTTACGGACGCCATGTTCAGTTTATTTAACACGGAGCTTAATTAAGCTAAAATGCTTTTGAGCCACGGATATACGTATAAAATTCATTGTGGTGCATTTACTGTTCGGCTCAAGCTTCGCTTATTGTTTTGTATAATTATTGTTGCTGTCCAACAATTTGTTTCAGAAATGTTCGTTTTCTCTTAAACGGACATATATATAATGTGCAATGTGTTGCTTGAAGCAGCGACTATAAGGCTTTTTGTTCTCCAGTCACAGTTGCCATTTTTCATTCTTCGAAGGAAATCCAAGTTATGTCCTTCACTTTATTTCGAAATTCCACTCCCACGTTAGTGTGGACGAGTTCTTTGCGAAAAAAATCTTGATATTGAGATGCTTAATTTGTACATGAAAATAGAATCGTTTAAAGGTTAAATTATTTTTACAGAATATTACTAAGTACCAATTAAAAGTTAACATGTTTGTAAATTGTTAGAGATATTCAGCTGAAATATTTTAAATACATATTTGTAACCCAGCTTGGTAAAAGTTCAATTGTCCATCGGCCCTTTTGTAGACTGACGTCACCTTGCGCATGAGTGAGACAGCGAGGCTGATAAGTGTCGTCTTGTTGTACGCCTCTTTATGTAAACGGTGTAAAGTATATTGCTGACAATTCCTCAGCGAGTAGAAAGACGGAGTGGAGTTACCTAACGTTTATGAACGCCATTTTGTCACATCAGCCCTTCTCACTAAGGACTTCACTCAACCAGAGTGTTTCATCATTTCGTAGTCGTGAATGGCTTGAAAATAGTAAAAATAAATATTAAGTACATGAAAACTTCCTCGCAACAAATGTTTAACTCCCTCCCCTCTTAGTGACCCTTTCCCGAGGGAAAGAAAAGAACAGCAAAAAAGAGCATACAAGAAGCCAATCAGGGAAACGGAGCACGAACACCAATGCCAGTAAGCACCAAAAGGACAACACACAACAGAAACAAAAAATGCAGTTGAGTCGTTCTGAAGCAAATCCTTATCGTTTTTCTTGTCTATTTTTTTTTTTCATGTCTAATCTAACAGTCACATTACGAATTTTCTCTTTCCTATTGTCCGTGAGAATAATTCTTTATGCGGAAACATTTGTTGCCCAGCTGGCAGAAGAATTTATTTGAACTTTAAATTTATAGTGTTGACCATGCACAAACAAAAAGGGAACATGCATTCGTTTGATAGCCTTGTTTATTTATGTACTTTTTTTGAGTTTTTTTTTGTTGCTCTTCTCCAGTTCTTAAATATATTGTATATGGATATTTGCATGTATATTTATAAGATAAGAAATTGTCATCGTTTTCGCTATTGTTTCTTGTATCACTCTGAGCGTTTGTTATAAGCCGGCCCTTCTTAACAAACATCTGAATTTGCATCGACTCTCTTTAGTTTCTTCGAGGAACAAACAAAACCAAAACATCTATATATATGATGTTGAAACATGAAAGTCATGTACTTGAACTGCAGCGCCCGGGTTGAAACTAAGTGTGTGATCCTTGTAGTTTTGTAGCGCTACTTCTCAAATCATTAATAATT
>BLAZ01001392.1:294304-296804 GCA_014633955.1 Acropora tenuis
AAGGTGAAGACCAGCCCATCGCAGCCATGAGTCCAAAACGATTTATGGGGGGAACTCCACTGAAAAAACCATTTGTTTGCAAACCTCCACGAATTGCTGTGTTTCTCAACGTAAGAGCATTGAAATTAAAGCAGGTATACTATAGACCTGAACTTCAGGTACTAGAGGACATGATCTTCGGGTACGAATGTGCAAAAAATGGCCTGAAAGTATTCATTGACAACCGCGTCCACCTGCAGGATCATGGCTGGAAAGATACTGGAGCTAGGAGTCCTTCTGTTAAACAAAAGCAGACATAGCGAACACCCTTACTAATAAAACAAAAACAATTCCCTTACTGGAAAATTATAGACGAACGGTCGACGTTTCGGCCATATCACACGGCCTTCATCAGGAATCTGCCGAGTCAGCTTGGGTCACGCAAGTGTCACGTGATAGCTGACTCGACACGTCCCGTAACGCATGGTCGCAAGTGTGCGATATCCCTTGTAGAACCAGACACTATGTGTAATCTATGTAAATCCTATGAAACGACCATAATTATGTAAATGGTATGTTGATATACATATATTTGATATAGAGGCCTTATTCAAAGCCTATGTTATACGTATGCCTTATCTATACATTTTGAAAGGAAATGCTGTTTTATCTAGTCAAAATTAATGGAACCTTTACATAGCATCTGTAAAGGCTATGTTATGGGGTTTTTTGTGTCCAAAAATAAAAATAGTTTCAACGTAGTTTCTATATAGATTCGGATCAGCAAATACACAACACATACATATAGTGTATACATAGTTACATACAATGCTTACATAGTGATTACATAGGGTGCAAATAGGCTACAAATGGCCTCTACATAGCTGTAAAAAAAACACGGAAATAGAACAAACATAACTGTTTCATAGCATTTACATATAGTGTAAATAGAATCTACCTAACTGGAATTGACGGTCCATAGCAAAAATTGCATGTACATAGCACTTACATATAAATACTATAGGATGTAAATAAGCTTTGACCAGCCTCTAAGCATTAAAGGAATGGTATTGAAATAGGAATTACACATCTCATGCCTAATGCTTGCATTTGAACAAGGTCAGAAAAATAAAAACAATAGCTTGAAGTCACTGAGAAATAGAAGTACCAATGCACACATGGAATGCAAGAAACAAGGTTATAATATCCCGCTCCTGTAAAATTATATTCCAGCAAATCAGAAATGTGCTGGAAACTACAAAAAATCCATTGTAGTCAAGCTATTAACGGTTAGCTCACAGACAAAAAAAATAGACTACAAATTTCAAAGCAGTTACATCATGTAGAACATAACCTATCTTAACTAATCGATTATTAGTAAAAACAATATCGTCCAACAGTTTTAATTGAAAGCTTCTAATAAAGGTTTCCGATGAAACCGACATCAAGTTGAGAAAAACCTTTGACACAGTAATATCATCTAAGTCAAAGTCATTTTTCAATTTAGTAAAGCCCCTTGATACTATTCCCTTTTTTGTAATGAGGAATTCATTGAATTGTTTACTTTTACATAACACAGGATCAAAGACTTTTTCCCCGCAGCAAAATTCTAATAAACCAATTTTTCTGTTATTATCATCCAAAAATTTCAAGTGGCCAGGAATTGCACTTCGAATTCCTGCCCACGTTAAAGTTTGATTGTCTCAATCCTGGATTAATTTTGTTGCAATATTGTATGACTCTAGACTTTCCTTATCAAATTGCATCTGATTAGTTAATAGTCCGATTCCTGCTTTAACATAATTCTGATAATAAATGCTCTTTCCATCTATTTTAATAAGTTTATTATTCCAAATTATATTTTCTGCAGTAAGAGGCAAGGTGGAAAAAGCATTTCTAAAATCATCCCACCACTGGAGGAGTTCACTATAAAATGATGAATTAATATTATAATCCCTCATATTATAGTTACAGCTAATAAAAAAGTCCCACCATATTTTTCCTACAGGTTATCTAAAAAGGCCTTCCGTGGAATTCGGCCTGGTGAATAAATTCTTCCAAGCCAAGCTAACCGTAATGATATTATAGACATTTCAATATCTGTTAACCGAAGTCCTCCAAATTTTATATCATTGACTACTGCAAATCAAGCTATTTTGTCTGGTCCATTCCACAGAAAATTATATGTAATAGTGTTAAGTTGTTTTGGAAACTCTTGGGGAGTTGGTAAAACTGAAAAAACATATGTCATTTTTGAAAGCAAAAAAGATTTAATAATTGTAATTTTGCCAAGCAGCGAGAGGCCCCTACAATGCCACAGTCGTATCTGCAGCCAAATAAATTATCTTTTAATTTATTATAAAAATTTTCCTGCAATCGTTCAATTTCATTATATGTGAAAACTATACCGAGTGCTTTAACGGTATTGACCCATGTTAGCCCTAGGGGTGCCGCTGTATCATTTCGACATGAACCGATCCACATACTCTGTAGCTTCGGTTTTTTTTAAATTAACCTGCAA